>PVKV010007318.1:11841-45998 GCA_004027835.1 Alouatta palliata
GGCCGAGGCGGGTGGATCACGAGGTCAAGAGATCGAGACCATCCTGGTCAACATGGTGAAACCCCGTCTCTACTAAAAATACAAAAATTAGCTGGGCGTGGTGGCACGTGCCTGTAGTCCCAGCTACTCGGGAGGCTGAGGCAGGAGAATTGCTTGAACCCAGGAGGCGGAGGTTGCGGTGAGCCGAGATTGCGCCATTTGCACTCCAGCCTGGGTAACAAGAGCGAAACTCCGTCTCAAAAAAAGAAAAAAGAAAAAGAAAGAAAAAAAAATCTAAAATCAAAACACTGCAAAGAATGAAATAAGTATTCTAGTCTGATATTCTAGCCCAAGTAGGGACTGCTATGGATGGGATCCTTGAGAGATATCACACAGAGACAAAGCGCTCATTGCATTCTGTGAGCAGTATGAATGACTTTGCTTAGTTTAAACCACTAAATATTGGGGTGACTTGTTACTAGTAACAGAGAACTGGAATACTCCTTGTCCTAAAAATAACCCCAAAACATAGAAAACAGATACAAGAACTCAATCTTTCATGAAGTTAGCATTCATAAATGAAGACAGGACAAAGAGAAGAAATGATTAGATCTGAGAACATACAGGGGAGGGATATGGAAGAGAAGCAAAATGATTTGCCCCACAGAACTCCAAAAGAGCTCTTCAGCAGAACTGCCAGAAAAGGCTGGCATAGGGCTGAAAACAAGGAAGCTGCATAAGAATTAGACTCCCAGATCCCAACCCTACTTAGCACAGCCAGGTAACTCACTCACTCATATCAGTAGGAGACATAGTCACTAGACAAAAGTGAGTGTTCTGGGCTCAGGACCTAATTTTGCTTGTGTTACTGCAGGTTTTCACAGATGGAACAGAAAGTGAGTTAAGCCACAGTCCACATACTAAATTGAGATCTCTAACCACTCTTCCCCAGCCTAGCTTTAGCATGTCAGCAGCAAGGCTGATACAGATGTTCCCTGACTTACAATGGTATGAAAGTGATACACATTCAGTACAAGCCATAGGTTGAATTTTGGATTTTGATCTTTTCCCAAGCTAGCGATATATGGTATCATACGCTCACACAATGCCAAGTAACAGCAGTGAGCCACACTCTCAGTAAGTCAGAGCATGTCTAAGGTAGGCTAGGCTAAGCTAAGTTATGACATCTCATAACCCCATCATAGTTGAATATATCGTAAATCAAAAAAAGCATTGAATACATCTAACCTACCAAACATCATAGCTTAGCCTAGCCTACCTTAGACATGCTCTGGCTAACTGAGAGTGTGGCTCACTGCTGTTACCTGCCATTGTGTGAGCGTATGATACCATATATCGCTAGCTTGGGAAAAGACCAAAATCCAAAATTCAGCCTATGGCTTGTATTGAATGTGTATCACTTTCATACCATCGTAAACGTTAAAAAACATAAGTCGGACCATTGTAAGTCAGGGACTTATTGTAAAAAGTCGTAAGTCGAACCATTGTAAGTCTGTATTGCCTAGGCAAGAAATTGAAGAATTCATCATAGAGAAACTGAACTATCCCAAGAAAAGATGAACAGACACTGATATATGGAGTTTCTCAGCAAATATTAAGCCTGGATGCCACTTGACTGTATAATAGGGAAGCCTCACCATCACTACACCTGGCCTCTACACACATAGCTTCCATTTAGCTTTTCAGGGCCTTATTCTTTTTGTTGAGCCAGAGTCTCACTCTGTTGCTCAGGCTAGAGTGCAGTGGCACGATCTTGACTCACTGAAACCTATGCCTCCTAGGCTGAAGCAATTCTCCTGCCTCAGCCTCCTGAGTAGCTGGGATTACAGGTGCCCGCCACCATGCCCGGCTAATTTTTGTATTTTTAGTAGAGATAGGGTTTCAATATGTTGGCCAGGCTGGTCTCAAACTCCTGACCTCAGGTGATCTGCCTGCCTCAGCCTTCCAAAGTGCTGGGATTATAGGCATGAGCCACCTCACCCAGCCATTAAGTAAGTGCCTTATTCTTATATAAACAGACAAATAAGGATTATTAGGCTTTGAGAAAAGCCCTGAACTCCAAATGGAACAAACAGAAAAGCCTGAAAAATACATACAAATTGCTTTTTGAAAATAAATATGTAATAGCAGAAAAACATTGATATAAAAGTTAGAAGATAAACTTGGGAAATCTCATAGATAGTAAAATAAGATAAATATTAGAAGCAAAAATATTTTAAAAATTAAAAGGATGGGCATAGGAGGCCTAATACTGAAGCAACTAGAATTCCAGGAAGCAAGAATAGAGACTAAAGAGGGAAAACTCTTTAGTCTTGTATAAAGACTTTAGTCTTGTATAAAAAATACAAGAACGTTTACCAAAACTAAGGAACAAGTTTTCTGAGCACGTATCAGAATACATTTTATTTTATTTGTATTTTTTTTTTTTTTTTTTTTAGACTGAGTCTTGCTCTGTTGCCCAGGCTGGAGTACAGTGGCACGATCTTGGCTCACCGCAACCTCTACAAGCGATTTTCCTGCCTCAGATTCCTGAGTATCTGGGACTAAAGGCGCGTGCCACCATGCCCAGCTAATTTTTTTGTATTTTTAGTAGAGACAGGGTTGCACCATGTTGGCCAGGATGGTCTCGAACTCCTGACCTCAGGTGATCCACTCACCTCGGCCTCCCAAAGTGCTGGGATTACAGGCGTGAGCCACCGTGCCCAGCCCGGAATACATTTTAAGAAGACCTATACCTCAGAAAAGGAACCTAAAAACTTCTAGAGAGAAAAAAACAAAACAAAACAAAAGTAGACTGTTTATAAAGAGGCCTCGAAAGGGCATCAGCCCCCTGGATAACAATATCAGAAACTTGAAGACAACTGAACAATGCCTTCCAAATTCTAAGTACAAAAAGTGATTTTAAACCTACAATCCTATATTTAATTAATTATGAATGAATAATATGCTAGTTTAGAATGTACAGTATCAAATTTTCCATTTACTCACCCTTTCTCGGAAAGCTACAGCAGAATATGTTCAAGCAAAATGAAAGCAAATCAAGAAAAGCAAATCAAGAAAGAGGAAGACAATAAATCTAAACCAAGTCAGAGGCAACTGTGCAGAAGGCCAACAGAACAGCAAGTACAGAATGGAGTGGGAGCATGGAGGGCTCCAGAGAGATTATTAGGAAATTGATATAATGGCCGGGCGTGGTGGCTCACGTCTGTAATCCAAGCACTTTGGAGGCCAAGGTGGGCGGATCACCTGAAGTCGGGAGTTCAAGACCAGCCTGACCAACATGGTGAAACCTCATCTTTAAAAAAAAAAAAAAAAGAAAAAAGAAAAGAAATTGATATAATTGTATATGTGTTAATAAGTGGAAAGTGGTATCAAGAGGTGTTTTTACAGAGCTGTTGGAGGGGAGAGAAGGCAAGCCAGAGATTTAAAGAGACAATGCTAATTTGCAAATGTTAATTCCAAGAAAATAAGCTTTAAAAAACAAAGGAGAAATAATCATAATATGTTAGTTGACTTAAGAGAGAACAACTCTCATATCCATTTGGAATCCAAGTCATAGCATAAAAATTTACATCTGCAAGCCACCTCATACTTATTCCATTTCAACTTGCCGATTTCATACAGATAAAAAAAGAATTTTAGGAGTGTTAAATGACATACATTAGTTAGTGCCATCACTCAAAGAACTATCAGTTGTCACAAGTCTCACCCATCTACTTCTGTGGACAGACTGGTTTCAGTAATCAGAATATACCAGTAATGCTGGCATTCTGAGTTTTGGTTCTACCTATAAGTATGTGAAATTTGGGAAGTAACAACTAGATGTACAGTTTTCTATAAAGCTAGAAGAATGGTACCTTTCCAAACTCCTTCAGAGTTAACACAAGGGTCCTATTAGATACTGGATTTTTAAAATGCTAAAAATAATTTTTAAAGTTTATATTTGTAATAATTACTAATATTAATGTAAACATTGTGATGTCATGAGAGGCATAATATTTGGTTGGTGGATAAGGCAAAGCAGATACCAGGGCAACCTGCCTCTTTCCATGCAGAGCAGATGCTCATGGCTCTTTCATTTGTTTTATATTTGGCTATTCTAAATTCATATTTGAAAGTTTTGTATTTAATGAAAAACTATAACCATACTTGGTTGAATTCTATTTCATAATGCCTTTTTTTTTTTTTTTTTTGAGGTGGGGTCTCGTTCTGTTGTCCAGGGTAGAGTGCAGTAGTGCCAGTGCAGCTCACTGCAGCCTCGACCTTCTGGGCTCAAGCAATGCTCCTGTGTCAGCCTCCCAAGTAGCAGAGACTATAGAAATGCACCACCCCACGCAGCTAATTTTTTGTTTTTTGTAGAGGCGAGATCTTGCCATGTTGCCCAAGATGGCCTTGAATTTCTGGCCTCAAGCAATCCTCCTGCCTCAGCCTCCCAAAGTTCTGGGTAATAATGCGTTTTTTAAAAGCCTATCTGACTTGAAGATGGAGACTCAATGTTTCAGCGTTCTTAGGAATTTTCCTGAGAACAAAACACTCCGTAGAGATAACTGAGACAGAGGCTGATACACAGATTGTGATTAGGTTAAAAAAAAAGGTCTCAGCCAATTATGTTATCACTTGCCTAGGCCTAGCATTTAGTATTTTTCTTTCCTCAAAGTTTAACTTGCCCATCTTGAGGACATTGTCTAGAATACTCCAGAGTAAAAAGTCACTAATCTGACTGAGGCAAAGGCAAATCTGAACAGCTGAATAGTTTGAATTGTTAAATATTATTCAAAAAGAAAGTTTAGGCCAGTTGTGGTGGCTCACTCCTGTAATCCCAGCACTTTGGGAGGCCAAAGTGGGAGGATTGCTTGAGCCCAGGAGTTTGAGGCCAGCCTGGGCAACATAGCAAGACCCTGTCGCCACGAAAAATAAAAATTAGCTGACCTTACTGGTACACACCTGTAGTCCAAGCTACTTGAGAGGTTGAGGCTGGGGGATAATAACTTTTTTTTTTTTTTTTTAAGAGGAAGTTTTGCTCTTGTTGCCCAGGCTGGAGTGCAATGACTGGCATAATCTCGGCTCACTGCAACCTCTGCCTCCCGGGTTCAAGTAATTCTCCTGTCTCAGCCTCCCGAGTGGCTGGGATTACAGGCATGCGCCACCACACCTGGCTAATTTTTTGTCTTTTTAGTAGTGACCGGGTTTCGCCATGTTGGCCAGGCTAGTCTCGAACTCTGACCTTAGATGATCCACCTGCCTCAGCCTCCCAAAGTACTGGGATTACAGGCATTAGCCACTGCACCTGGCCAACTTTCGGTTTTTTGAGATAGTTCCATTCTGTTGCCTGGGCTGGAGTGCAGTGGCATGATCATGTCTCACTGCAATCTCTGCCTCCCAGGCTCAAGTGATCCTTCCACCTCAGCCTCCCAAGTAACTGGGACTACAAGCATGTGCCACTAGGCCCAGCTAAGCTTTAAAAAATTTTTTTTGTAGAGACAAGGTCTCACTATTGCCCAGGCTGATCTCAAACTCCTGGGCTCATGTGATCTGTCCACCTCAGGCTCTCAAAGTGCTGGGATTACAGGCATGAGCTACCATGCCCGGCTGGAGACTAAGAATTTGAGGCTGCAGTAAGCTAAGATTGTATCACTGCACTCCAGGTTGGATGACAGAGTGAGACCCTGAATCAAAACAGCAAACAAACAAAAAAAAAAAAAAAAAAGGAAGAAAGAAGCAAAGAAAGAAAGAAAAGGTTCTACTATTACTATTGTCAAATATACTACTACATATTGCTTACTAGTTTAAAGTTTTAGTAACTACTTAAGAATTTGATGTAATTCATGTATCCCCCTAGTAAACATTTCAGCAGCTCTGCACACTATGTGGAGTACAAGAATGAAGTTGCTTTCAAGGGAGGAAAGGGCCACTATAGAAATAGACATATAATTTCTTTTTTCTTTTAGAGACAGGGTCTGTTGCTTAGGCCGGAGTACAGTGGCACGATCATAGGTCACTTGCAGCCTCAAACTCCTGGACTTATACAATCTTCCTGTCTTGGGTTATTAAACAATTCAGAAGTTCTATTATTTTGGACTCAGGGCCTGGTCCATCTATTTGTCTCCATCTATGCTGTCTCAGCAGTCAGCTTAGTAATACCTCCAAGCAAATAATGGAAAAAGTAAGTTTCAGCTCCTTAACATCATTGGCAACAGTAATTTACCCTGGTTTCTGACAAGGTGTTTTAGTGTAGTAAGAGTTGTCTTATTGTATTTTTCAATAATTTTCTATTTTAAATCGAGATTATCTTGTATATTTTGACCTTTCTAAATATTCTATCTCAAGTCATATATATTTTTTTGACTTTAGTAATTTTCTTCTTCAGAGTAACTTAACAATTTTACCTCAATAGCCTCTTTAGAAATAAGTAAAGTGTTCTATTTTCTACCCTCATTATTCTTACTTGTGCAGAGTCTGCATGTTCCAGCATCTCTTCAAATTCCTGATACTCTTCATCATCTGGCTCAGCACCTGAGAGGCGAGCTGCTCTGGCCATGAAATATGGAGGCAGCTCTCCGATTGCTGTACCGATACCCTAGGTGAAAAACCAAAATACTTACAATGAGGTTCTGCTTTCAACACAGTGACATTTAATAGATCAAACCTATACTCTTCTGTAACACCAGAAGCATTTTGAGATGCAACATATTGAGAGAAAGCATACACGACACAATCAAAATAATAAGAGTTTGAATCCTGGCTCTAATTCTGACCTGTCTGATGCTTGGCAAGATAATACACATAAAACCCTTAAAACAAGTCAGGCACAGTGGCACGCACCTGTAGTCATAGATAGTCAGGATGCTGAGACGGGAAGATCACCTGAGCCCAGGAGTTTGAGGCTAGCCTGGGCAACATTGTGAGATTCCTGTCTATCAAAAAAAAAAATCTTGGCCGGGCGTGGTGGCTCACGTCTGCAATCCCAGCACTTTGGGTGGCCGAGGTGGGTGGATCACTTGAGGCCAGGAGTTCGAGACCAGCTTGGCCAACATGGTGAAACCCCATCTCTATTTATATCTTTTTAAATTTTTTAAAAATATAAAAAGAAAAAAATGAAATAAAATAAAAATCTTGAGACAACACCTGGCGCATTGCAGATACTAGGTAAATTTTAGTTCTTGAGAATCACTACTTAAGAGTCTGTTAATTCTATCATTTGCCCCCTCCTTTCTGAGATTCAAATTATCCGGTAATAAGAATTCACCAGGCCGGGTGTAGTGGCTCACGCCTGTAATCCAAGCACTTTGGAGGCCAAAGCGGGCGGATCACCTGAGGTCAGGAGTTCAAGACCAGCCTGACCAACATGGTGAAAACCCGTCTTAAAAAAAAAAAAAAGAATTCACCAGTGGCTGGGTGTGGTGGCTCATGCCTGCAATCCCAGCACTTTGGGAGGCTGAAGTGGGTGGAACACAAGGTCAAGAGATCGAGACCATCCTGGCCAACATGGTGAAACCCCGTCTCTACTAAAAGTACAAATATTAGCTGGGCATGGTGGTGTGCACCTGTAGTCCCAGCTACTCAGGAGGCTGAAGCAGGAGAATCGTTTGAACTCAGGAGGCAGAGTTTGCAGTGAGCCGAGACCATGCCAATGTACTCCTGCCTGGTGACAGAGTAAGACTCCATCTCCAGAAAAAGAAAAAAAAAAATTCACCAGTATAATAAATGTTAGATAAAAATTCTCTAGGAAATCTTCTGGAATTTCAGTAGTTACTTTAATTTAAATACAACTTTTCTTTTGTTAAAACTTTTAACCAATTGTGGTCAGGAAGCCCTTTGAAAACTAAACATTAGGATAAATAAGTTTTTTTTTTTTTTTCTTTTTTTGAGTTATAGTCTTGCTCTGTTGCCCAGGCTGGAGTGCAGTGGCGTGATCTCAGCTCACTGCAACCTCCGCTTCCCTGGTTCAAGCGATTCTCCTGCCTCAGCATCCCGAGTAGCTGGGACTACAGGCACCTGCCACCATGCCCAGCTAATTTTTGTATTTTTTTAGTAGAGACAGAGTTTCACCATGTTGGCCAGGATGGTCTCGATCTCCTGACTTCCCGATCCACCCGCCTCCGCCTCCCAAAGTGCTGGGATTATGGGTGTGAGCCAATGTGCCCGGCGAGTAAGTTTTCACTACAGGAAAAATGTTTATTTCCTCATGACATTGCATGACTCCTATTGCACTCACTTGGTGGACTTTTTCTTTTACTTTAGAGATAGTATCTCTGTCACCAGGATGAAGTGCAGTTGCACAATCATAGCTCACTGCAGCTTCAACCTCCCAGGCACAAGTGATCCTCCCACCTCAGCCTCCCGAATAGCTGGAACTATAGGCATATGCTACCATGCTCAACTAGTATTTTTTTTTTTCCTTGAGACAGACTCTCACTTTGTTAACCAGGCTGGAGTGCAGTGGTGTGATCTCAGCTCACTGCAACATCTGCTGCCTGGGTTCAAGCGATTCTCCTGCCTTAGCCTACCCAGTAGCTGGGATTACAGGCACTTACCATTGCACTTGGCTAATTTTTGTATTTTTAGTAGAGGCAGGGTTTCACCATCTTGGTCAGGCTGGTCTCGAACTCCTGACTTGTGATCCACCCGCACTGACCTCCCAAAGTGCTGGGATTATAGGAGTGAGCCACTGCACCTGGCTGCTCAGCTAGTTTTAAAAAAATTTTTTTGTGGAGACAAGGTCTTGCTATGTTGCCAGGGCTGGTCTCAAGTAACTCTTGGGCTCAAGTGATTCTCCCATCTCTCCCAAAGTGCTGGGATTGTAGGCGTGAGCCATGGTGCCCGGCCAGGATTTCTGTTTTCTCTCTCTCTTTTTTTTTTTTTTGGAAAAAAAAAAGAAGAGAAATGAGGTCGGCCAGGTGCCGTGGCTCATGCCTGTAATCCCAGCACTTTGGGAGGTCAGTGCGAGTGGATCACAAGTCAGGAGTTCAAGACCAAGATGGTGAAACCCCGCCTCTACCAAAAATACAAAAATTAGCCAGGCGTGGTGGCGCATGCCTGTAGTCCCAGCTATTCGGGAGGCTGAGGCTGGAGAATCGCTTGAACCCAGGTTGCAGTGAGCCAAGATAGCATTAGTGCATTCCAGTCTGGGCAACAGAGCAAGACTTCGTCAAAAAAAAAAAAAAAAAAAAAAAAATTGGTATAATAAAGATCAACTATCTATCCTTTTCTGATATAAACTATATCTCAGGGTAACTAAATTACTGACAAGGAAAAGTTTTCCTTGCAGTGGCTCACGCCTGTAATCCCAGCATTTTGGGAGGCTGAGACAGGTAGATCACAAGGTCAGGAGTTCAAGACCAGCCTGGCCAACATGGTGAAACCCTGTCTCTACTAAAAATACAAAAATTAGCCAGGCATGGTGGCACATGCCTGTAATCCCAGCTACTCAGGAAGCTTAGGCAAGAGAATCACTTGAACCCAGGAAGGCGGAGGTTGCAGTGCCAAGATCACCCCACTGCACTGCAGTCTGGGTGACAGAGTGAGACTCTATCTCAACAACAACAACAACAACAAGTGTTATTTCAGGCCTGGTACAGTGGCTCATGCCTATAATACTGGCCTGGGCAACACAGCAAAACCCTCCGTCTACAAAAAAATTAGCTTGGCATGGTAGCTTGTGCCTTTAGTCCCAGCTGTTCACGAGGCTGAGGTGGGAGGATTGCTTGAGCCTGGGAGGTCAAGGCTGCAGTGAGCTGTGACTGTGCCACTGCACTCCAGCCTGGGTGACAGAGTAAGACCCTGTCTCCCGTTAATAAGTAAAAAAATAAAATAATATAAAAATGTAACTGGGATACTAATATTTTATAACCTCTAATAAAATAATGGACTCATATAATAAAAAAATCACCCATGGTGCTAGTATCACAAAAAGGAAGGACAAAAAAACATTGTATTTCATGACAGAAATACACAAGGCTATGAAGTGTACTCCTATTTACAAAAAAACACAATTTATCAACTCAAAGGAAACAGAAGGAACAAAGCAACATGTTTGAATTATACTCATTAGAATTTAATCAGTAAAATTCAGACCGTTGGAAACTATTTGACAATTTCTTCAGCTTAAATTTGAGAAGAAATAATATAATCAGAAAAATTTGAACACTAATTGGATAACGAATTTTAAGAGACTAACATAGTTTCTTTTAGGTGTGATAATGGTTTTTAGGCCCCAAGGCTGATATATTTACAGATGATGTGTGACATGCTATCTGGGATCTTCTTCAAGATAATTGAGAAGAGAATGAGAAAGGGTATAGATACAACAGTATTAACTATTAATATTAGCTAAAGTTGAGTGAAAGTATATTAAATTCATTTTATAATTCTCTGCACTTTTGAAAATTTTTCCACAGAAAAAAGTAGGACAGAAGTGTAACATTTTACTCAAAACATGAACATGAACTTCTACTAAGTTCAAATGTAAAGTTCAAATGAAATCACTTGAACATGGGAGGCGGAGGTTGCAGTGAGCCGAGATCATGTCACTGCACTCCAGCCTGGGCAACAGAGTGAGACTACGTCTCAAAAAAAAAAAAAAAAAAATTGCTTCTTTATGGAACTCTTTCCTGAATTTCAGATGACAGCAAATTCTAGTGCTATACCATAGATTTCTCCCTCACAGCACTAATCACAGTTTGTATTTATATATACATTTTTCCATAATTATTACCCCTGCCCCGTGTAGAATATAATGCTCAATAAGGGTAGACACTTTCAAGTTCTGTTCACCCTGAGCCCCTGGTGCTTAGATGCTTAATAACTATTTGTAGAATTCAAAAATGAAATGATAATTTGAGAAGCCTTGCACTGGTGAAAGAGTTAAACTGCAGAAGTTCAAAAAGATGCCAAACACACTGTAAGAGGTGCCTTACTGATAAAAAAAAAAAAAAAACTGGCCGGGCGCAGTGGCTCACGTCTGTAATCCCAACACTTTGGGAGGCCAAGGCAGGCAGAGGTCAAGAGATTGAGACCATCCTGGCCAACATGGTGAAACCCCGTCTCTACTAAAAATATAAAAAATTAGCTGGGCATGGTGGTGCATGCCTGTAGTCTCAGCTACTTGGGAGGCTGAGGCAGGAGAATTGCTTGAAACCGGAAAACAAAAATTGCAGTGAGTCGGGATCATGCCACTGTACTCCAGCCTGGCGATAGAGTGAGACTCAGTCTCAAAAAAAAAAAAAAAAGAAAAAACTAATAATTTGTTTTAAGTGCTCCAAAGAACTATGGGAACAAGGTGAAACTGAGAGTGAGCTTATCTTATAACAACTATGTATATTAATTATTTTGCTGATTCAATATAATGATAGTGAAGTCTGTAAAGATGCAATCCTTCCACTTTGGCCTTCAGAGTAGCTGAGACCACAGGCTTGCTCATGCCATTTCCAGCTAATTAAAAAATTTTTTTGTAGAGATGGGGTATCACTATATTGCACAGGTTGGTGTCTTCGATGCATTTTGAATTAATTCTTATATATGTTATAAGGTAAGGGTCCAACTTCATTCCTTTGCATGTGGATATTCAGTTTTATTCAGTTTTCCCAGCACCCTTTTTTTTTTCTTTGACACAGAGTCTTGCTCTGTCACCCAGGCTGGAGTGTAGTGACGCAGTCTTAGCTCACTGCAACCTCCGCCTCCCAGGTTCAAGCCATTCTCCTGCCTCAGCATCCCAAGTAGCTGCAATTACAGGTGCCCACCACCATGCCCAACTAATTTTTGTATTTTTAGTAGAGACAGGGTTTCATCATGTTGGCCAGGCTGGTCTTGAACTGCTGACCTCAGCTGATCCACTTGCCTCGGCTTCCCAAAGTGCTGGGAATACAGGCATGAGCCACTATACCCGGCCCCCAGCACCATTTGTTGAAGACTGTGCTTGTAAATGTTGAGAACAATATTAACAAATTTAAACATAACTTGGTGTGTGCTATATTTTTGATATGACAAGACAGTTACAAAGAAGGAAAGAAGAGCACACATTTGACGTATTAATCAGTACATTCCTATACTACGTCTAAAACTTTTTAAAAAATTGATTAATTAATTTCTTTGAGATGGAGTCTCAGTCTGTTGCACAGGCTGAAGTGCAGAGGTGCAATCTTGGCTCACTGCAACCCATGTCTCCCAGGTTCAAGTGATTCTCCTGCCTCAGCCTCCCAAGTCGCTGAGAATACAGGTGTGAGCCACCATGCCCAGCTAATTTTTTGTATTTTTAGTAGAGAGGGGGTTTCACCATGTTGGCCATGCTGGTGTCAACCCCCTGATCTCAAGTGATCCACCCACCTCGGTCTTCCAAAGTGCTGGGATTACAGGAGTTAGTAGCCACAATGCCCAGCCCTATGTGCAAAACTTAATGCTGATTACTGTGATGCTAATACATTTAAGGTATATTTTATCTTTTTAGGATCCTAAATATTATTTGGTGAAGAAAGCCACCACACCAGCCAAGTTAACTAATTTAAAGCACATATGAAGACAGACCTAATAAGCCTATAGACAATACACACTATGGAAATTTGTAAGAGGCAGTTATCATGGCCAGCTGAGATAGCGGTTTTCATTTGTTGGCCTTAACGTTAATCCAGCAATGTAAATAATTTTTGAAAGAACAAAAGTATAATATTAAGAAAAAAAGGACAAATTGATATACAAAGTCCCTTTTCTAGTATGTTTCAAGTATCTTCTGTTATTCAAACATTTTTTTCATCAAAAGACTAATGTCGTCAAATTTATAAAACATATGCAACTAGTATACTAAATTTGTTTCCAGAGTTTATAAAAGAGCAACAGGAAACAAGACAATTTTTCCTGTCTTTCATATTCAACAAATTCAACAGTATGGGATTTCCTTTATAATTCTTTTAAAGCAAAACATAATTGCTAACACTTACTGTGTTTCAAAACTCTGCTGCTTCTGAGGGTATGGTATTCACGCTAATGTTAATGAGTTAAGATTTGTAAATGATATGTTCCATAATCTTTGATTTCCTAAGAAATTGTTAGTGGGAAAAAAATTACAGGAACATAACAAATCCAAATCAGTTAAAAAAATAACTCAAATGGCAACAGAAGTCTTTAACCTCAATAATGGATACCTGAATAAATTTGAGCATACAGCAAAAAAGAAAAAAAAATTGTGTGGATTAGAATCTATCCACCACTGAACATGCTGTCTAAAGAATTCTGTAAGGCCGGGCGCGGTGGCTCACGCCTGTAATCCCAGCACTTTGGGAGGCCGAGGCGGGTGGATCACGAGGTCAAGAGATCGAGACCATCCTGGTCAACACGGTGAAACCCTGTCTCTACTAAAAATACAAAAATTAGCTGGGCATGGTGGCATGTGCCTGTAGTCCCAGCTACTCGGGAGGCTGAGGCAGGAGAATTGCTTGAACCCAGGAGGCGGAGGTTGCGGTGAGCCGAGATCGCGCCATTGCACTCCAGCCTGGGCAACAAGAGCGAAACTCCGTCTCAAAAAAAAAAAAAAAAAAAAAAAAAAAGAATTCTGTAAAATAAACAAGAAAATCACAAAAAGAATAACTGGAACAACTGAAAGTAAAATTGCCATATACAATCATACAGCCTGATACTTTCACTATAATAAGGTTTGGTTTATATTAAGAAATATCTGACCTTACTTTAGTTAGCATATAATAACTCAGAAATGAAATGAGTCCTCTAAGAACACAGTATTTTGTTGTTGTTGAGATGGAGACTTGCTCCGTTGCCCAGGCTGGAGGGCAGTGGTGGGTCTCAGCTCACTGCAACCCCTATCTCCTGGGTTCAAATGATTCTCATGGCTGGGATTACAAGTCCACACCACCACAGCTGGCTAATTTGTGTATTTTTAGTAGAGATGGGGTTTCACCATGTTGACCAGGCTAGTCTCGAACTCCTGGCCTCCAGTGATCTGCCTGCCTTGGCCACTCAAAGTGCTGAGATTACAAGGATAAGCCACCATGCCTGGGCAGAACACAGAATTTTAATCTAAAAGTAGACATGTGCTCACTTCAGCAGCACATATACTAAAAAATTGGAACGATACAGAGAACATTAGTATGGCCTCTGCGCAAGGATGACATGCAAATTCGTGAAGTGTTCCATAAAGAAAAAAAAAAAGTAAGACATATGATTTACCAATCTAATATTTATATATAACTATATATTACCAATCTAATATTTATATATATTTTATATAACTCTTAGATAAGTTCTAAGAGTTTATCAGGTATAGCTATACTGGAAGAAGGCCAGGCGTGACGGCTCATGTCTATAATCTCAGCACTTTGGGAGGCCGAAGGGGATGGATCACTTGAGGTCAAGAGTTCGAGACCAGCTTGGCCAGCATGGTGAAACCCCATCTCTACTAAAAATACAAAAAAATTAGCTGGGCATGGTGGCACATGCCTGTAGTCCCAGCTACCTGGGATGCTGAGGCAGGAGAATGGCTTAAACCTGGGAGATGGAGGTTGCAGTGAGTCAAGATTGCACCACTGCACTCCAGTCTGGGCAATAGAGCAAGACTCCATCTCAAAGAAAGAAAAAAAAAAGAAATACTGGAACAAATTTTATAATGTAGTATACAGTTGATCCTTGAACAACATGGATCTGAATTGAGCCAGAGCAAGTTATTAAGTTTTTGGGAAGTCAGAAGTTATATGTGGATTTCCTACTGCACAGGGGGTTGGCACCCCTAACCCAGACATTGTTCAAGGCTCAACTGTAGTTCCATCATCTGTACTCCCTTTCCCTGCTGTAGTCTACTTGGTCTCAGTTGCTTTGTGATACATATGGTCCATGCCCTTCTTCTCAAGGTCATTCATGAATAGGAGATGCTCTAAAAGGTTTCTTTTGCCTTGGAAGTAGGTAGCTAGTTACTTACTGAATCATTTACTGACAAGGAATATGTTTAGATTCCATTTCAATAAAGTACAACACACTATCAAGATGATGAGGTTAGTTTTAAACAAGTATGAAAATGCATATCTTACCCACATGCAGGCTTCAATCCTAACTTTTGAGATGATACTCCACAAAGAAATGGTTCCTTCAGGGCCCTCTTCATCTGGACAAATAATCTGATCAGGATAGGGTGGTTCAGGGAAATTAACTGAATTGCATTCATAAGCAGCTAATGTAACTGAGGCTATATGAGGACCCTATAAAACAAATACAAGAAACTTCTGATGAGAACTATTAAAAGATTATCAATACACATGCTATTTTAATAGTATATTAATTACTGTATTTTATAAGAAAAATCTTAGCTTTCAAAGAACAAAATAATTCAAAATAACTTCAAGATGCGGTTAGTAATATGAAGAAAATAATCCTTTCCAGAATCTCTTTCTGTTGACTTAAAAAAAAAATCAGATTTATTGAGGTATAATTTACACATAATGAATCACTTGTTTGAGGTCTACATTTCAATTAGCTTTGACAAATACATTCAGTCATATGACCACATGATACAGAATATAGATATAGAATATTTCTATCACTGCAAAAATGATCCTTTGGCCAGGAATGGCAGCTCATGCCTGTAATCCCAGCACTTTGGGAGGCTGAGGCAGGAGAACTGCTTGAAGCCAGGAGTTCAAGACCAGCCTGGGCTACAAAGCAAGACCTCACCTCTACAAAAAATTTAAAAATTAGCCATGCACTGTGACATGTGCCTGTAGTCCCAGCTACTCAGGAGGCTGAGGCAGAAGGATCACTTGAGCCCAGGTGTTGGAGGCTGCAGTGAGCTGTGATTGTGCCACTGCACTCCAGTGTGGAAAATGGAACAAGGCCCCATTCCTTACCAAAAACAAATCCCTTGGGTTCCTCTGTGGCTAATTCCCTCCCTCAAGTTCGAGTCCCTGGCAACCACTGATCTAATTACTTGCTTGACTTTTATTTTATTTATATATATTTATCATTTGTTAGAATATTATTCCTTTTATTAAAAAAAACCTCCTGAGCCACTGTTCTTTTAGGCACAATTTGAGAATATCACTTTATGTCCTTACTTAGAAACAGCTGGTGAAGTACCCACCTCACATAACCTTTTACAGTGAGATCATAAAGCAAAAATATAACTGTGACACCAGTATCAATGAGTTTTACACAACGGTTCCTAACACCACAAGATGAGGTGTCCGCATACTAGGGATTTGGTCGAAATGTAAGTTCCTGGGTCCCTTAAGCATAGGTTGACAGATGCCTCTAGCATACAGTAACTAGTAGCCATCAGCTATTCTGAAGAGAAATACTTTATTTGTAGAATAAATTTACTTACACATAAGATTTTATTACTAACTATATTGTACATTTCTGAATATTTCTGAATCTAAAGGTGTTTATTAAAGATTTCTCCAATAATTTTTCCATAAATGAGTTAGTCCCAAAGAAAATAAGTGGGCTCTGTATATAAGAAAAGTATTTTGAGAAAACATGATGAAAGAATTTGTGGTGCAAAGTACATAAAATCCAGTGATAACAATAAAATGAAGACATTCTACTATCAAGATAAAATTTTGTTTCATGTTAATATAAAATATAAAATTGTTCACACATCTGTGATATTTATCTCTAAACAGAATAGGCATTTTCTGTTAATAACCAAAAAAGAGAATGAAATCCTTAGCACTGAATCAGTTAATTATCAGTTTTTTCTGGATCAAAAAAACCTATGTGAAATTTTAGTCTTTCTTTCTCTTTTGGGAAACTTTTAATTCTTGGAAATGAGAAAATATTAAAGTTTTAAAATAATTATAGAAGATTTTGAAGAGAATGCTTTGATTACTTAGGTTTTTGAAAACTTATGATTAATCATGAAATCTATAATTGCTTCTTTAAACACTATGTGCACAAAAGAGATTTCACAGCTGGGGGGAAAAATAATTATTTTGTGATACTACGAAAAAGCCCCAAAGTGTGTGATACTCAGAATGACTACATAATTCATGAAACATTTCTCCCCATACAATTATAGCTATCAGATGCAATTAAGAAAAAAAAAAAAAAGAAACCACCTTTAACTTTTACCTTTACTGTTAGAAAATACGAAAGAGACTTATGAATGCCAGTAAGTGAAATAGAAGAAAATTTAAGAATTTGTCCATGCTGTCCCCATGTAACTGTCCTCTTTGGCTATAGGTACAGTCTATAGGACTTAGAAATGAATTTCAAGTTAACAAAAATAAAACTTCCCTGGGTGCTAAAATAATGAGATTTCTGGGATATATAGGAAAGAAAAAGTTGTATTTGCATTCCAAAAATGTAAAAAATGTATCCTAACAGATTAAATACATTATCTAATAAAATAAAAGTTCTTCATAATTTTTAGTGATTCTGAAAAGGGAAATTTTCAACAATCTAATTTGAGAATGTTTTCTCGAGTCTCTGATTTGAGAATTCTTTTTTCTAAAGAAGTCTGTTCATTCACTCAACTGAACTGACATATATTTTCCATAACCACACTAATAAGTCATGATTACTTAGCTTTTGAGGCAGATGTGGTGGTTCCCAGACAAATGAACATTAACAACTCAGTTTCTTGTCCTTTGTTCATTCTCAAGAGCCTGTCTCAGCAATACCTTGACATTTTAGTTTAAACTATACTAAGTGATAGGAAATCTCACAAGTTCTATTCAACATTATAGCTTAATAGTTACACATAATTCAAACTATTTTTAAAGTATATTTTCTAAAAAGCACAAGTCACACTACAATGTAGCAAATATGAATCACATTTTTAACCATACTAGACAAAGAAACAAAAGGGTAAAGACTCAAACAGCTACAGTATTATTTGAAAAGCCTAACTGGATAAAACCCACCACAGGGTACAAAATTTATACATTTACTGAGCAGCAGGTTCCAGCTGGTTAGGGATCCTGGTGTGTGGGTGAAGGTTTTCTGCCTCATGGCCGGATGACATAATGGATACTAGACTTTCTATATATATATATATAATTTATTTATTTAAAAATAGAGACGGGTTTCACCATGTTGGTCAAGCTGTTCTCGAACTCCTGGCCTCATGATCCACCCACCTTGGCCTCCCAAAGTGCTGGGAGGTGTGAGCCACCGCGCCCGGCCTAGACTTTCATTTCTATAGCAAACAATTAGAAAACTGGACAAAATATGTGGAACAATTCTTTTTAGACACTGTACTACAGGTAGTACAGGGCTTGGATTACTGAGAGAAGGGATAAAAATGAAGAAACCATACATTGACTCTGGCTTCTTGTCTGTAGACACATTCCACGTCTGCCAAAAATTCCACGGTCAAAAGAGGAAGAGCCCAAACAAAGCATGTTGTTCCTGCTGAGTTGAGAATGAGACTGGGGTTCAGGAGTTCAGGATTCAGGGAGGCTGAGGCAGGCAGAATTTATGAGTCAGTATACCAGAAAAGAGAAAGCTACACAGAGAGAAAGAACTCTAGAAATCTGAACAGGGGTCTTCTATAGACTATGGCACACTAAGCTGCACTGCATGTTAAGGTGAGACCACAAATCCAGGCAAAGAACTACTGGGAAAAGAATAATTACTGGGGATTTGTAAACTGACCAATTCCCAGAGTTCACACAGGCCTGGGAAACATTTGTGATTAACCAGCTAGAGTAGAGAGACTCAGCATTCAACCCAGAAAAGTCATGCCTTCGTAGGTAAGACCATTCCCTCTGGTCCTAGAGTGAAAGCTACTCTAGTCTGACCCTAACAGGATCTATAACAAGACTTAAAAAAAAGTTCAAACTGAGGGTCGGGTACAGTGGCTCACGCCTGTAATCCCAGCACTTTGGGAGGCCAAGGCGGGTGGATCATGAAGTCAAGAGATTGAGACCATTCTGGCCAACATGGTGAAACCCCGTCTCTACTAAAAATACAAAAAATTAGCTGGGCGTGGTGATATGCAACTGTAGTCCCAGCTACTTGGGAGGCTGAGACAGGAGAATTGCTTGAAACCCGGGAGGTGGAGGTTGCAGTGAGCCAAGATTGCGCCCCTGCACTCCAGCTTGGTGCCTGACGACAGAGTGAGACTCTGTCTCAAAAAAAAAACAAAACAAAACAAAAGAAAACAAAACAAAACCAAAAACCAAAGATCAAGCTGATGCTGATGCCCTTTTCAGCCTCAGCCTGCCTGCACCCGGGTGAATTAAAAAAAAAAAAAAATCAAGCTGATACATATGTAACTTAATTGCCCCCCCTCAACCTGCCTCTACATCAATGTTATATAGAGGAAGACAACAAAATCAATACAACCAACAATTTAATACTATATACCTAGCATTCAATTAAAAATTACTAGCACTCAATATAACATTAGTAGACATGTGCAGCAGCAAAATATAACTCATAACCCAAAGAAATATTGCTCAATATTGCTCCAGATTTGATGAAAAATATCAACCCACAGATTTAAGAAACAACAAATCCAGTCAGGATGAACACAAGAAAATAAAACGCATAGGCTGGGTGCGGTGGCTCACGCCTGTAATCCCAGCACTTTGGGAGGCTGAGGCGGGTGGATCATGAGGTCAAGAGATCGAGACCATCCTGGCCAACATGGTGAAACCCCATCTCTACTAAAAATTGCAGTGAGCTGAGATTGTGCCACTGCACTCCAGCCTGGTGACAGAGTGAGACTCCATCTTCTTTTTTTTTTTGGAGACGGAGTCTCGCTCTCTCGCCCAGGCTGGAGTGCAGTGGCACAGTCTTGGCTCATTGCAAACTCTGCCTCCCAGGTTCAAGCGATTCTCCTGCCTCAACCACCCCAGTAGCTGGGATTACAGGCACCCGGCACCACGCCCAATAAGTTTTGTATTTTTAGTAGAGATGGAGTTTCACTGTGTTGGCCAGGCTGGTCTCAAACTCCTAACCTCAAGTGATCTGCCTGCCTCGGCCTCTCAAAGTGCTGAGATTATAAGCGTGAGTCACCGTGCTTGGCCGAGACTCCATGTTAAAAAAAAAAAAAAAAGAAGAAGAAGACGAAGAAGAAAAGAAAACATATACTCAAACTGCTAAAAATCATCACAATCATATATTGAAATTGCTGTAACTCAGTAAGAGACAAAGTATTAAAAACAATCAGAGGAGATAAAAAATAGCACATCTACAGGGGATAAAAGGTCAGACTTTTCATCAGAAATGATGCAAACCAAAAGACATCAGAATTACTTCTTTAAAGCGTTGAAGAAAAAAAACTGAATCTGAGACCTAGGGAAAATATATTTAAAAATATATATATTTCAAAACAGTACCGTAGGTTTATGACATACAAGGAAGCAAAATGTATGAGAAGTAAAATGTATGACAACTAAAGCATAAATAATAAATTATGGGAGGAGGAAAATGAAGAACACTATTATAAGGTTGTTACATTATAGACAAAATGAGAAAATAATACTTGACTGTTCATTTTCTAAGTTAATGGAGCATACTGCAAACCTTAGGACCAACCACTAAATTTTTTTTTTTTTTTTTTTTTTTGAGAAAGGGTCCCATCATGTTCCCCAGGCCGGAGGGCAGTAGTGCGATCACAGCTCACTGGAGCCTTGACTGCCCAGGCTCATGTGATTCTACCTCAGCCTCCTAAGTAGTTGGGACCACAGGCATGCATCACTACACCCAGCTACACCACTAAAAATTTTAAAAGAAGTATAACAAACAAGCAAATAAATTCAATACCAAAAAGTAAAAAAAAAAAAAAAAAAAAAAAAAAAAAAAAAAAAAAAAAAAAAAAAAAAAAAAAAAAAAAAAAAAAAAAAAAAAAAAAAAAAAAAAAAAAAAAAAAAAAAAAAAAAAAAAAAAAAAATTAAAAAAAGCTCAGCCCAAAAGAAGGCAGAGAAAAAATAAAAAATAAAAAAATAGATATGACAAAGTTTGAGGGTAGACTTAAACCCAATCATATTGATAACTACATTAACTGCAAATGGACCAAACGTATGAATTCAGGCACAGACTGTCAGACTGGATTAGTACATGCTGTCTATAAGAATCCACTTTAAATATTAAGACCCAGAAAAGAAAGAGTAAAGAGAAGAGAAAAGAAAAACCATTAAAAAAATCCATAAGAAAGATAAAGTAGCTAAATTAATATTAGACAAAGTAGATTTAAGGACAGAGAATATTAACAGAGATTCACAGGAACATTTCATAATGACAAAAGGGCTAATTCTCAGGAAGTCAGACCAATTCTTAATGTGTATACACCCAATAACAGAGTGTGAACTACAATAGCAAAAATGGACAGAACTAAACAGAGAAATAAACACATCCCCAATTATAGCTGGAAAATTTAATTTTATTTATTTTGAGACTGAGTCTCACTCTGTTGTCCAGCCTGGAATGTGATGGCGTGATCTCGGCTCACTGCAACCTCTGCCTCCCAGGTTGAAGCGATTCTTCTGCCTCAGCCTCCTGAGTAGCTGTGGTTACAGGCACCTGCCACCACGCCCAGCTAATTTTTGGTAGAGACAGGGCTTCACCATGTTGATCAGCTAGTCTCAAACTCCTGACCTCAGGTGATCCACCTGCCTCGGCCTCCCAAAGCACTGTGATTAGAGGTGTGAGCTACTGTGCCCAATCTGTTTGTTTTTTTGAGACAGGGTCTCGCTCTGTCACCCAGTCTGGACTGCAGTGGCATGATCATGGCTCACTGCAGTCTGAACCTCCCAGGCTCAGGCGATCTTCCTGCCTCAGCCTCCTGAGTAGCTGGGACCACAAGTACAAGACACCACACCCAACGATTTTTTTTTTTTTTTTTGAGACAGGGTCTCTCATTGCATCATTCAAACTGCAATGCAGTAGCAAGATCTTGGCTCACTGCAGCCTCAACCACTTGAGTTCAAATGATCCTCCCACCTCAGCCTCCTGGGTAGCTGGGACTACAGGTGTGCACCACCACGTCTGGCTAAGTTTTTGTATTTTTTGTAGAGACGGGGTTTTGCCTGTTGGTCTCTAACTCCTGGGCTCAAGTGATCTACTTGCCTCAGTCTCTCAAAGTGATGAGATTACAGTGTAAGCCAGAGTACCCAGCCCAGCTAATTTTTTTTTTGTAGACACAGGTCTCCCTGTGTTGCTTAAACTCTTGGGCTCAAGGGATTCTCCCACCAAGGCCTCCTAAAGTGCTGGGATTACTGGTGTGAGCTGCCACACCTGGCTCCAGCTAATTTTTCTATGTTTTTGTAGATACAGGATCTGCCTAGGTTGTCCAGGCTAGTCTCAAACTCGGTTCAAGGGATCCTCCTGCCTTGGCCTCCCAAAGCACTGGGATTAGAGGTAAGCCAACACACCTGGCACATACATCGCTGAAAACTTCAACATCTATATTTCATTAATTGATAGAACAACTACACTGATAATTATATGGGCACAGAAGACTTGAATAATATAGAAAATCCCACCTAACAAGGGCCAAATATATATTCTTTTCAAGTACACAAGGAACATTTGTGAAGACAGACCATATGCTGTGCTATAAAATGAGTTTGAACACATTTAAAAGGATGTGACTTGTGGCAAGGTAAACATCAATATAGGGAGTATTTCTTAAAGTGGCAAATAGGCCAGGCAGGGTGGCTCATGTCCGTATTCTCAGCACTTTGGGAGGCTAAGGCGGGAGAATTACTGGAGCCCAGGAGTTTGAGACCAGCCTGGGTAATATGGCAAGATCCTATTTCTCTTTTTTTTTTTTTTTGAGACAGAGTCTCAGTCTGTCACCAGGTGCCAGGCTGGAGTGCAGTGGCGCAACCTCAGCTCACGGCAACCTCCGCCTCCTGGGTTCAAGCAATTCTTCTGCCTCAGCCTCCCGAGTAGCTGGGACTACAGGCGTGCGCCACCATGCCCAGCTAATTTTTTGTATTTTTAGTAGAGACGGGGTTTCACCACTGATCCTCGATCTCTTGACCTCGTGATCCGCCCGCCTCAGCCTCCCAAAGTGTTGGGATTACAGGTGTGAGCCACCGCGCCCAGCAAGATCCTATTTCTTAAAAAAAAAAAAAAAAAAAAGTTAGCTGGGTCTGGTGGTGTGCATCTGTAATCCCTGTTATTTGGGAGGCTGAAACGAATGAAAGGACTGCTTGAGCCTGGGAGGTCAAAGTTGCTGTGAGCTGAGATTGTGTCACTGCACTCCAACCTGGGCAACAGAATGAGACTCTGTCTCTAAAAAAAAAAAAAGTTGCAAATAAAGGTCTTTTTATTTTTGGTAACTCAGGATAGTTATTCTAGATGAAGTCAAATCAACAAGATAGCTCTGTTATTTGCGACTTATTGGACATCTGGATTTGCTTCATTTCAAAGTTCCATATATCTACTCTCATGAGCTGTATTACATTATATTTTCCAAAGATTGGTAATGGAATAATTTTGCCCTGTCCAGGATAAAAGATGTAGTGCTTGGCTAGGCAAGAGTATGTCTGGGTGAGAGCAAACCATTCTTAGATCAAAGGGTAAGATTTCTAATAAGAGCAGATGTAGGTATTTGTCTGTGGAAAAAGATATTTTATCTTTTTAAAACTCTTTTTAGATAAGTTTAAAAAGTTACATTTCCATGATTTACATTCTTTCATGAGTTTTAGTCATTAGAAAAAAGCGAACTGAGATGATTCTATGTAATCAATTTTTACTCTAGCTTCAGGAATAATAATATATTACTAGGTCTTCTAATTAAGAGAAACTTAGAAATTTTTTTGTTGGCTGGGCGCAGTGGCTCACACCTGTAATCCCAGCACTTTGGGAGGCCGAGGCAGGTGGATCACGAGATCAAGAGATTGAGACCATCCTGGCCAACATGGTGAAACCCCATCTCTACTAAAAATACAAAAAATTAGCTGGGCATGGTGGCGTGTGCCTGTAATCCCAGCTACTTGGGAGGCTGAGGCAGGAGAACTGCTTGAACCCGGGAGGCGAAGGTTGCAGTGAGCCCAGATCATGCCACTGTACTCCAGCCTGGCATCTGGCAATAGAACGAGACATTGTCTCAAAAAAAAAAAAAAAAAAAATTGTCCTAGAGGGGCAAAATTATACAAAACCATATATACATACATATATCTCCATCTTCATCTGGTAGTGAAGAGCTTTAAGTAGTTTTCTGACAATAATGTAATCTATGTAAGCCCAGAGAAATAAATCCTTGTTATCACGAACACTAATTAGGGTCATAGTAAGAAAGGGGTGAATAATATATTCACACCTTAATTTGTGAAAAAATCATATTAGTAAAATGATAAACAAGTATGGACGCTACTGCTTAATTTTAAGTAAGTAAACCATTTTCTGGATTTTGAATTACAAGTATGGACGCTACTGCTTAATTTTAAGTAAGTAAACCATTTTCTGGATTTTGAATTTTTCAAGTTCTTTGGATTTATACTATCTATAGCAGCTCATGATCTACTATAATTATACCTTCTTCATACATTTTGTAGCATTTAAAGGACTGAAAAGGTTATACTCATGTCTGTTTCATCAAGAAAAACAGTATACCATCCAAAAGACCACAGACAGAATACTGTTGGGTTTACTTTAGGGTCCTTTCTTACAGAGACATCGTTTAAAAACGAAAGACCTAAAAATGGTCATATTAGCTAATTATTAGCCTAATTTAGGCAAGTATATTTATCAACCAAGATGAAGAATACAACATCAAACTGAGAATGCAGAATGTGTGTTGTGCGTGCGTATGAATATTTTTAAGGAAGACAAGCAGACAAAAGAGACAGACAGACATTCTTCCACTCTAGACGGCTCCCTCAGAACTGATAACACATTCCTAAAGACTGGAGTTGTTTGCACAACATCTGTAATGTCAATTCATAGCCTAATCCATCATCTATACACAGAAGTAAAGTGAGATCCCAAAGGCAAAATTTCCAATTAGTTTTGTCTGGAAAGTTTAGGGCAAAGGTAATAAAATCAAGAATCCTATTCTGATTCACTGGGAAAACATTTATTTGCCACACTTCTTCACTAAGGAACAAAAGCAGTCAGTGGTTAGTCTGGAATGTGATTCATTAGGAATATCTGGGTGATAAATAAACAAAAGAAGATGACAAACTGGTTGTTTGTATGACTTGCAAAACCTTTGTTTTCTTTCAGAGGACTTCAGAAACCCTTTTGCAAACACAGGAATTCTCAGAATTTTTTTAATCGTTGTTTTTCTCATTTGAGTCAGAAAGCACAGTTATGGTCTACAGCAAATAATTCTAGAAGGCTAGAGTGGAAAATGTCGATTCCCAATGGGCACTGACAAGTTTAACCAGTGTTTACAGTCTTTTTGTGAAGAAGGTCCCAAGTTATGCCTCTGGTCTCTCTTCACAAAATGCAGTACAGGCTGGGAACAGCATCTCATGCCTATAATCTTAATACTTTCAGAGGCTGAGGCAGAAGGATCACTTGAGCCCAGGAGTTTAAGACCAGCCTGAACAACACAGTGAGATCCCATCTCTACTAAGAAAAAAATATTAGCCCAGTGTGGTGGCATATCCGTGTAGTCCCAGTTACTTGGGAGGCTGAGATGGGATGATCACTCGAGTCCAGGATTGCAATGAGTCCAAGGTTGCAATGAGCTATGATCGTGCCACTGAACTTCAGCCTGAGCAACAGAGCAAGACCCTGTCTCAAAACAAAAAACAAAAACAAAAACCAAAGAAACACACTGTCAAAAAGCAGTAACCTGGGCATGCATTAATGTGGATTTCAGTTTTCTAGATCTGTTGGTAAATTACTGTTGGTAACTTCTACTTCATCTCCTTTAACAAAAAACCTAATAATGCCTGTTACCCAGGTCATAGGGTAGAAATATGAGATTATACTATAAAAGTACAAGGATAAAATTACTGGCCAAAACAAAAGAAATATAAACTGTATAGTATCAGTTCATGCTTCAAGTTATAAGGTACTGTCTTTGAAGCTATTTTTATTATATTGAATTAATCAATATTAAAAGGCATGTTTGACCGGGCACGGTGGCTCATGCTTATAATCCCAGCACTTTGGGAGGCCCAGGTGGGTGGATCACTTGAGGTCAGGAGTTCAAGACCAGCCTGGCCAACATGGTGAAACTCCGTGTCTACTAAAAATACAAAAAATTAGCCAGGTGTGGTGGCATGCATCTGTAATCCCAACTACTCAGGAGGCTGAGGCAGTAGAATTGCTTGAACCCAAGAGATGGAAGTTGCAGTGAGTCCAGATCGCGCCATTGCACTCCAGCCTGGACGACAGAGTGAGTCACCATCACACACACACACACACACACACACACACACACACACACACAAAGCATTTTCACCTTTGTTCTCTAGACCCACACAACTTTTGATCATACAGTTGATTTAAAGTTTCAGGTGAAATGGACTACATATTTATGAGACAGTTGTTAAAAAAAAAAAAGTGGGGCTAGCACAAATTGTTTAAAATGTATGCCTGACAATAAATTTAAGCTAAACTAAATCTTCTTGGTTTTAATTTACGCACACATTAATAAACTTAAGGGCAGGAAATTACCCAGTCTGTGCATACCCCCTCTGCTTGGCAAAAACCCAGCCCTATGTCCTGAAGACCTTGGTTTCTTTTTTTGATGTGGTGATGCTCAGCAGAGTTAATATATGAGTCATTCCCTAGGGAACGACGGGGAGAAGAGCTTTCATGCCCTCATCAAACAAAAGGCAAATAGATTTTTTCTAAGAAGGGTCTGTTGGTCTTCCGGAAACAGCACTGAGTCACTGCATACTTATAGCCATAGTTATGAGGGTCTGGTATCAAGTCATACCAGAGCCTTAACTTCTGGCAATTCCTTCTTTTTTTTTTTTTGTCTTAAAAGGAAGATAAACAAGTGAGCAATAAAGTAATATTCAGAAGTCAAGCTGAATTGATAGGGAAGAAGCTGGTTAACAATTTTTTTTTTTTAAAGAATGATTCCACTTCATGGTATTAACAACTACTACAATATTTCACTTACTGAAACTATATCACTATTTTATTTCAACCCATATCAATGCAGTTTTCCAAGTAACATTTACTTTCAGCAATAGCCAATAGTTAAAAATTATCAGAAATGTCTATACCTAAGGAAAAAACAGCTTTTAAAAAGTGTAGAATAAATTTCTTGACATATACAGGTAAAAAAAAAAAAAGAAAGAAAAAGAAGTGCAGAATATTATACAGTACTTCTTCCTTAGGGTGCCATATACAGACAGGGTCATAAGTATGAGATGTCAGATTTTTTAAATGTATACATTTTTTTGTTTTCTTTTTACATTTTTTTTTTGTTTTTCTTTGTGCATTGACGTGCGCTGAGAGGTAAATGTACAATTTTAACACATTTTTTAGTAATGAAATAATCCCAAACTTTAAAGCAGAAACAGGCTGCTGAGTCTTACACAGGGGCACATGTCTCACAACTTTCTTTGTATCTAATTTATAACAAAGAGTCAGGTATTTTTTTCTATAAAAATGGTCATATTAAACAAATGGCTCACAGATATCATTCAAAGGTAACACCTTGATGTTACAGCTTCTAATAAAACCTGATCTATTCTACAATATAAATGAATAGTTCCCCAACTTTTCTACTTCCAAGTGAAAGTAGAACTCTAACACTTAAAACATGAGAAAAACCCTCCTACTTAAATCCTCAATTGTGAGGAAATCCAATAGTTAAAATATATGGCAAACAGAAAAATTGTAAAATATACTCAGCCTTCTACTCAGAGCCAAACATTTGAGTATCTTTTAAAATTATAAAATGATTGCTGATAGATTTTCTTTTCTTTACAGTTCTTTGTCTAGAAGCTGGGCTTGATTGAAAGGGGTAGAGGGCTTTGTGAAGCCTTTTGCCAGGAAACTGCTCCACCTAGTGTCAAAAGCTGTACATACATCACATTATATAAAAATAAACTGTAGCTGATGGACGACTCCTCCTTTGTTATTAAGAACAGTCTTTATAAATCTTCAATGTTACATACAGTTTACAAATGGCTCTTTAATCATCTTGTCTTGTATCTTGATTAATCATAATAATATACATGCATATAAGGAGCATGTCCAGAATACATTTCTCATACTCAAGTACCAAAGTTCCTATTTTTGTTAACCTGGTTATTTACAGAATTATGAATCATATTTCTCTATTAGTGGGAAATAATTACAAGGTGGCTACTGAAATAATCCAATCACTTCTCCTAATTGTGTACAACCTAAACTTTTTTTTTTTTTTCTTGAGACAGGGTCTCACTCTGTTGTGCAGGTTAGAGTGCAGTGGTGCAATCACAGCCTCCTTAGTCCAGGCGATTCTCTAACCTCAGCCTCAACCTCCACCTGAATAGCTTGGACTACAGAAGCATGCCACCACACCTAGCTAATTAAAAAAATATATTTTTGGCCGGGCGCGGTGGCTCACGCCTGTAATCCCAGCACTTTGGGAGGCCGAGGCGGGTGGATCACGAGGTCAAGAGATCGAGACCATCCTGGTCAACATGGTGAAACCCCGTCTCTACTAAAAAAAAAAAAATACAAAAAAATTAGCTGGGCATGGTGGCACGTGCCTGTAGTCTCAGCTACTCGGGAGGCTGAGGCAGGAGAATTGCTTGAACCCAGGAGGCGGAGGTTGCAGTGAGCCAAGATTGCGCCATTGCACTCCAGCCTGGGTAACAAGAGCGAAACTCCGTCTTAAAAAAAAATATATATATATATATTTTTTTTTTTGTAGAGACCGGGTCCCACTAGGTTGCCCAGGCTGGTCTGGTCTTGAACTCCTGGCCTCAAGTGATCCTCCTGCCTTGGCCTCCCGAAGTGCTGGGAATGCAGGTGTGAGCCACTGCACCTGGCCGAAACATTTCAGAAATAAATTTTATTGGGCATAATTAAGGCTTACAATATGATGTTATAGTATACATGTAGACAACAGAATGGTTATACTATAGTAAAGCAAATTAATCATAAAGCATATCTATCATCTTACATAGCTACTTTTAAAAAATAAGAACAGCTAAAAATCTACTTAACAAAAATCCCTAATCCATTATAATTTTACAACTATGGTACCTTAGATCTTTAGACCTGTTCATCCTACATACGACATCTAAACTTCATCCATACGTTATCTATTCCTCAAACTGGTTGCAATGTTGTAAAATCCGGTATTTAAGAGGAATTGAGCATACCAATGGTTACATGAAACTGGAAATAAATCTCACTGTCATCAGACAGCTCATTTAGAAAAAATTCTTCTGCTTTCTCTTCATAAAAAGTGGTTTCTTTCCTCTTAATGGTTTTTTTTATACAATTCAAACCTATGCACAACTATATTTTTTTTTCTAAAGCATCACGTTAATCAAGAAGAGAGAGATGATAGGACTTATTTGGCAAATGTATGTACCAAATACACAGATACCATATAAAAATCCTTAGAGGACAGTTAGCTCTCATTAAGGTTCCCAGGCACAATACGTCTCTTCTGGTATACTACTGCCATTCAATGAGTTAGAACAGGGGTTAAAAAACTACAAACTGCAGACCAAATCCAGCCTGCTGTTTTTCCGAATAAAGTTTTACTGAAAAACAGCCACATTCATTCATTTATGTAGTCTATGACTGCTTTCTCATTACAATGGCAGATCTGAGTAGTTGCACAGAGACTGAATAGGCCATGATGTGTAAATAGCTACGGATCTGCCCTTTACAGAAAAAGTGAGGCTGGGCACAGTGGCTCATGCCTGTAATCCCAGCACTTTGGGAGGCTGAGGCGAGAGGATTGCTTGAGCCCAGGAGTTTGAGACCAGCTCGGGCAACATGGAGAGACCCCATTTCTACCCCTAAAAAAAAAAAATAGCTGCGTGTAGTGGTGCACACCTATAGTTCCAGCTACTTGGAAGGCTGAGGTGGGAGGATATCTTGAGCCCAGGAGGTTGAGGCTACAGTGGGCCATATTTGTGTCACTGCACTCCAGCCTTGTCTCAAGAAAAGGAGAGAAAAGAAAAGGAAAAAGAGAAAGTATGCCCTCTCGCCCTGGGTTAGACTTTTTTTTTTTTTGAGATGGAGTTTTGCTCTTGTCGCCCAGACTGGAGTGCAGTGGCGCGACCTCGGATTATCGTGACCTCCGCCTCCTGGGTTCAAGCGATTCCCCTGCATCAGCCTCTCGAGTAGCTGGGATTACAGGCATGTACCACATGCCTGGCTAATTTTTGCAATCTTTTTTTTTTTTGAGACAGAATTTTGCTCTCGTTGCCCAGGCTGAAGTGCAATGGCATGATCTCCACTCATGCAACCTTCGCCTCCTGGGTTCAAGCGATTATCTTGCCTCAGCCTCCCGAGTAGCTGGGATTACAGGCATGCGCCACAACGCCCAGCTCATTTTTGTATTTTTAGTAGAGACAGGGTTTCACCATGTTGGCCAGGCTGGTCTCAAACTCCTGACCTCAGGTGATCCACCCATGTCGGCCTCCCAAAATGCTGGGATCACAAGCGTGAGCCACCGTGCCTGGACTAGAGCATTATTAAGGTAGAAATTTTGACTCATAAAATCGGGCTGCATAGAGACGAACCAAAGTGGTCAACCTGTAGCTATGTTCTCTTTATGCAAACATTAACTTGCTATTCTTGCTCTGGATAGAATTTCCACCATATTAGAGAGTAAATAAGCATTCCTGGATCGTTCATGTACTGGATCTTCTGAAAGGAAACCTGAATGGTTGCTAAGACTAAAATAAATCTGTCAATGGATTTTGGGGAATTAATATGCAAAAAGAATGCTTAAAAGGTGCTATCTTGGAAAAATCTGCCAGCCATAGAAGCTTTTTTTGCACCTAATCTACATATAAACTCAAATAAGATAAATGAATGAAATTTGTAACTTGCACTACTTGCCAGGCAAAATTTGTTCAAGGTAGGTATCAAATAAATGAACAAAAAATACACCTGCATAAGAACTAAAAACAGAGAAGTGCAGTTTACAAATGCTATTAACTTCTAATTTATTTAATATTCTTTATCTCAAAGTACAATATACCTCACTATAAAGATAAACCAGAGACATAAGCATATTAGTATATGCTGGAAAAAAAAGATTTTAAAAATCGCTCATTGTGGGCCAGTCTCAGTGGCTCAAGCCTATAATCCCAGCACTTTGGAAGGCCGAGGCAGGCGGATTACAAGGTCAGGAGTTTTGAGACCAGCCTAGCCAACATGGTGAAACCCCATCTCTACTAAAAACACAAAAAATTAGCTGTGCATGGTGACACGTGCCTGTAAGCCCAGCTTCTGCAGAGGCTGAGGCAGGAGAATCACTTGAACCTGGGAGGTGGAGATTGCAGCGAGCAGATTGTGCCATTGTACTCCAGCCTGGGCGACAGGGTGAGTGAGACTCTGTCTCAAAAAAAAAAGAAAAAAAAATTTTTTTAAATTACTCTTTGTGGGCCAGTCCTGGTGGCTCACACTTATAATCCCAGCACTCTGGGAGGCCGAGGCAGGTGGATCATCTGAGGTCAGGACCTGTTCAAGCCCAGCCTGGCCAACATGGTAAAACCTCGTTTGCCTCTACTAAAAATACAAAAATTAGCTGGGCATGGTGGCACATGCCTGTAATTCCAGCCACTTGGGAGGCTGAGGCAGGAGAATCACTTGAATCCAGGAGGTGGAGGTTGCAGTGAGATCACACCACTGCACTCCAGCCTGGGCAACAAGATTGAAACTACATCTCAAAAAAAAAAAAAAAAATCACTGATTGTGCCCATTTTTTGTCTAAAATTAAGTAAACTGAATGCAAAGAGCATAATAAAATGCTCTTTGCACGATAAGAAGTAGACGAACCTTTATTTGCTGGAGAAATAAAAAGATGTACTAATATTTAATATAAAACTATTATACAAATTAGGAAAAAGCTATATATAGATTAGGTCATTTTGCATCAACAGTCACAAATAAGACTCAGATGTTAGGAACAGACTGTTTTGCCAATAAAAGAAGTCCAATTACTCTGTCTATCTCCCCTCCCATGGGCTTTGCAAAGATTCTGTTTTACATTACATTACAGTAGAGGTAATGTAAAACCTAGAACGATTTTATTTTCCTCCAGACAAGTTTGCTTCTAGTGGGTAGATGGGCTGGGCCACTTACAGTTCTAAGCAGATAATAAGATTATTTAAACTTGAGGTCCAGCACGGTGGCACATGCCTGTAACTGCAGCACTTTGGGAGGCTGAGGTGGGCGGATCACCTGAGGTCAGGAATTCGAGACCAGCCTGGCCAACATGGTGAAACCCCTTCTCTACTAAAAATACAAAAACTAGCCAGGAGAGACTGGGAGACTGATAAGAATCACTTGAACCTGGGAGGTGGAGGTTACAGTGAGCCAAGATTGCACCATGACACTCCAGCTTGGGTGACAGAGCAAGACTCTGTCTCAAAAAAAAAAAGAAAAAGAAAAAACAGTAAGATTATGTAAATTTGAGCTTCAGTATCTGTGAAGGTTGATTTGTATGTAGTTCATCACTTCTTTTCAAGTGTGGCCCTTTAGATTTCCAATTCAAAGTCTGCAGGTTTATCAGGGCCTATCCTTGGCCAGTCTTTCTTCTTTGGGTTTCCTGTATAACTTAGATGTTGGTCTTGTAATTCTTTTATTCTCTTTTAACTCTATGATACCTTTAAACATACATTTAAAAATTTACCTACTCTTTTAAGAAACTTTCATATTAGAGAGTTGGTCCAAATTGCCTAGTCATCATTTGTTGTAAATGAAATGATCAGTGGCTTTCAATCATGCTATGACATAACACTGTACTGAAATCAATTGTGGGAAATGTTCTGTATAATTTGTTAAGACTAGCTAAAGCATGTAAGTTGAAAATTATTACATTTCAAAAATAAATCAGAGTAAGAATAGTAATATTGCTGATTACAATAGCAGCAATCATTTACTGAATACCTTATATTTACTAGGTACTGAGCTGAATATTGTACTAGTTATTTCATTAGTCCTCAAAACAGTCTTATGAGATGGGTGCTATTATCACTCTCATTTACAGTTGAATGACTGGGGTTTAAAACTTAAGAAATTTGATGGGCCAGGCGAGGTGGCTCACGCCTGTAAATCCAGCACTTTGGGAGGCCGAGGTGGGTGGATCATGAGGTCAGGAGTTTGAGACCAGCCTGGCCAACACAGTGAAACCCCACGTCTACTAAAAATACAAAAGTTAGCTGGGCATGGTGGCAAGTGCCTGTAGTCCCAGCTACTTGGGAGGCTGAGGCAGGAGAATTGCTTGAACCTGTGAGGTGGAGGTTGAAGTGAGCCAAGATTGATTGTGCCACTGCACTTCAGCTTGGGCAACAGAGTGAGACTTTGCCTCAAAAAAAAAAAAAAAGAAACTTGCCAAATATCACACAGCTAGTAATACTGTACTAGACATTCAAACCTAGTTGTTTCACTCTGAAGAGGCCCTATTTCCTATCACAGGAATGAAAGATTTTACTCTCATAACAAAATTTGTTTCAATCACTTGCATATTATTGAGTATCAAAGACTGGACTTAAAGTTAGTATGTTTGGTATTACACCTGACACTGGGCATACCATAGGAGTTACGACCTGCATGTAAATATGTATATCACGATGAAAGAAGAAAAGCCTGACTCTTAATTTTTTAGAGACAGGATCTCGCTCTATACACCCCACATCTAGCTAATTAATTTTTTTTTTTTTTTAAAGAAATAGGGTCTTGGCCGGGCGCTGTGAGTCACATCTGTAATCCTAGCGCTTTGGGAGGCCAAAGTGGGTGGATCACTTGAGGTCAGGAGTTCAAGACCAGCCTGGCTAACATGGTAAAACCCTGTCTCTACTAAAATTACAAAAATTAGCCAGGCAGTAGTGACTCGAGCCTGTAATCCCAGCTACTTGGGAAGCTGAAGCAGGAGAATCACTTGAGCCTGGGAGGCAGAGGCTGTGGTGAGCCGAGTTCGTGTCACTGCACTCCAGGCTGGATGAAAGAGTAAGACTCCATCTCAAAAAAAAAATAACAACAACAACAACAGCAACAACAACAACAAATATGGGGTCTTGCTATGTTGCACAGGCTGGTCTTAAATTCCTCTCACCTCAAGTGATCTCCCTGCCTCCATCTCCCAATGTACTGGGATTACAGGTATA
>PVKV010007318.1:46098-56785 GCA_004027835.1 Alouatta palliata
AAAAAAAAAAAAAAAAAAAAAAAAATTAGCAGGGCACAGTGGCAAGTGCCTGTAATCCCAGCTACTAGGGAGGCTGAGGCAGGAGAATCACTTCAACCTGGGAGGCTGAGGTTGCAGTGAGCTGAGATTGTGCCACTGCACTCCAGCCCGGGCAACAGATGTTCCATCTCAAAAAAAAAAAAGAGGAAAAAAAAGCAACATCATTTTTACTTACATGTGTAAACTGGGTTTTAAGTAGGCATACCTACAGGTAAATAACAGAACATGTCTCCTCATTTCGTAGCGCCATTTGATGGTTTCGTTTTTGGGTGAAGTTGCTCTACCAGACTAGAAAATGCAGATATAATACAGTATATTGACTGTATTAGCAATGCCACCTAGTGGCAGCCAAATAGAGATATGTTACAAAAAAGTTCTAGAAGAATGGTTCTTAACATTTCAGTCTTTGGAGAATCTGATGAATACTATAGGTTCTTTCTTGCTAGAAAAAAAGCTTATTTGCAATGATACAAAACAAACAGAGTGCTCTGGGAAATTAACAGGCCTCCTGAAATCCACTTTTTTTTTTTTTTTCCGAGATGGAGTCTCACTCTGTTACCTAGGCTGACCTGGTGATCCACCTGCCTCGGCCTCCCAAAGTCCTGGGATTACAGGTGTGAGTCACTGTGCCCAGCTTTACCCTACTTTTTAACTATTAAAATTAATAGAACAAACCAAGTCACCTAGTAGGCCAACCAACTCTCCTTAAGCCAAGGGCAGAAAGAATTTATTTATTTCCCCTTCATCTCCTCTTTCTGGTTAGCAACCACTATTCTTGCATAAATAGTATCTTAACTTGTCCCTTTGGGCTAGGTACTTGGTCTCTGCAAATTACTCGATTTACACTTTACTCAAATCAATTTACAAAACTTGACAGTTAGTAATTGTTTCCCTTATGATTTTCATTAAATTTAACGTGGATCAAATAAACACTAACTTTTACTTATAACATTTAAAGAAGTGATGAGGACTTCCAAGACATCTTAATTTCAAGTTACAACCTTTCAATTATATTTAAAAATATTGCCAGGCGTGTTGGCTCACAGCTGTAATCCCAGCAGTTTTGGGAGACTGAGGCAGGCGGATCACCTGAGGCCAGGAGTTCCAGACCCACCCGGCCAACACGGCAAAATCCTGTCTCTACTAAAAATACAAAAATTAGCTGGGCATGGTGGTGCATGCCTATAATTCTAGCTGCTTGAGAGGCTGAGGCACTAGAATAGCTTGAACCCAGGAGGTGGTGGCTGAAGTGAGCCAAGATCGCACCATCGCACTCCAGCCTGGGTGTCAGAGCGAGATGCTGTCTCAATAAATAAATAAAAATATAAATATAAATGCAATTGTTTACTAATAAGCTTAAGACAAATTCTCCATTTTAAAGCCAAACAAACAGGAATGTAATGTTTTAGGAAATTTAATAAGTCTTTTAGATGACTATTTAGTATACAACCAGTTATAATTTACTAAATGATACTTCTAAAAAAAATACCTTCCACACTCTAGGAATCATTCACTCTAAATACAAATTTCAAAAACCTAATTCAAAAATTTTGCCTATTCAGAAAAAAATTTCCTATTTCACTTTCAAGCTATGATTTCCAGTAAAGAGATCCATAATGAAGAATGAATTACATTTTTTCTCTCTGTTAAAATTGGTTTTTCACCACAAATTATTGTCAAAAGGATGCCCATATTTCTCACCAGACTACTCTCCCAACATGACACTCTCTTTATTAAGGGTTAGTGATATGGGTATGTGGCAGAGGTGCCTGTTTCATCAGCACAAAATAGAACATGAGAAGGTCACATTTCCCTAAGTGAGGGTTATATTAAGGCTGGAAAATGAAAGTAGGTGTAATTAGGGCATCCTAAACACAACTGCATTTCCCACATATAAAAGAAAAGAAATGGTTACCAATAAGGATAAAACTCTGTTCATCACTAATCAGCAAGAAAATGGTAAAAGCTTAAAAAAATCTAACCAGAGATTATTTGCAATTGTTTCTATTAAGTAAAAACACAGATCAAATTTTGAAATCTTTGACTTTGCTTTGCTTCTAGTTTCTTTGCCAAAGTTCACAAGTAAATAGTTGACGCTTATTAATTAAAATTGCTACACTACTGGTTACTGACTAGCTTGGCTCTTGGGAGGACTAAGTGAGATAATTCACTTAAAGTGATGATCACAGAGCCTACCACCTAGTAAGCATTCAAAAAACGTTTGCTCTCTATCAGTCAGGATAGGCGAGATTATGATGTTATAACAAACAACACAAAGATCTCAAGCAGTATCTATCACTTCTGCTCACATTTCATTGGTCAAAGCAAATAATATGGCTGGAGTTCAGTAAGGTTGAGATACAAAATCTTGCCACAGGAATGACTACCACAAACTTGGTACTTCCTCAACTTGGTGAATAATATCTACAAAAAATCTACAGCTAACATCATACTTAAGGATGAGAAGCTAGAGGCTTTCCCATTAAGGTTGGGAACAAGGCAGGATAGCCCTTTCATGACTCCTCTTCAACATTACACTGAAAACCTAACCAATGCAACAAGACAAGAAAGGAAATAACCAGTGTACAGACTGGGAAGGTAGAAAGAAAACTGTCTTTGTTCACAGATGACATAATTATCTATGTAGAAAATCCTAAGGAATCATCAAAAGTCTTCAACTATTAAGGAGCATACAACCTAGATCCCTTGTATGCAGTTCACAACAAGGTTCGAGATCCTATGAGAATCTGATGCTGCCACTGATGTAGCAGGAGCTGGAGCTCAGGCAGTAATTCGAGTGGCTGCAAATACAGATGGAGCTTTATTTGCTTGCTAGTGTACTGCTCACCTTCTGCTGCGCAGCCTGGTTCCTAACAGGCCATGGACCAGTACCGGTCTGTAGCCTGGGGATTAGGGAGCCCTGGTATATTAGAACCCTTTGGCTTTTCTGCTCAATTTTTCTGTAAACCTAAAACTACACTAAAGTCTATTATTATTATTATTTTCATTTTTGAGACAAGGTCTCACTCTGTTACCCAGGCTAAAGTGCAGTGGTATAATAGCTCACTGTGAGTTGACCTTCTGGGCTCAAGCAATCCTCCCTTCTTAGCCTCCCAAGGAGCTAGGACCACAGGCACATGCCACCATACCCACCCAATTTGTTTATCTTTTATTTATTTATGTGTTTTATAGAAACGGGGTCTTGCTAGGTCTGGGCTTGAGTCCCTGGTCTTAAGCGATCCTCCTGCTTTGGCCTCCCAAAGCACTGAGAGTATAGGAATGAGCCACTGTGCCCAGCTCTAATAATTTTTTTGTTTGTTTTATAAATGTTCTCAGTCCCTTATGAATTTCTCTTCTCTTTCCATTTAACTACAGGCACCAGCAACCTACCTGGATAAAGTGAAGATCTCATTTAACTTGCAGCATAATTACAGTATGCCTTTAAATTTTTCTTTTCACATACTTATAAATATGAACAAGTGATCATATAACTGTTTTCTATATAGTTAATGGCATCAAAATCTACCCAGTTGCACTAGTAAAAAACCAATAATTACACAGAAAAATGTTCCACGATCTCATCTATACGGAGAAATGAAAGGAGATGTAGATCAAAGGATACAAAGGAGGAAATATACAGGTGGAACAAGTCAAAAGATCTAATGTACTGTTATATATACTATGAGGATTATAGCTAATGTATTGCATTCAGTTTTTGCTAAACTAGATTATAGCTGTTCTTGCCACAGGGAGTAAAAACGGGTAACTATGTGAGATAAAGAATATGTTAATTTTTTCCACAATAGTAACCATTTTATACTATATATATATCTTTGTATCTAAGAACATCATGTTATATGCCTTAAATACACATAAAATATATTAAAAACAAAAAAGCAAATCTAAGAGTTATCTTTGATTTCTTCTTTCTCAATAATAATATATCACACTCTTGGTTGTACTTCTAAAATTTCTCTCTAATTTGTCCTTTTTCATCCTAAGTGCTATTGCCACTCCAAGCAATCTTTTAAAACATCAATCTATACCATCTTTTGTCTTCACTTTGCTTGACCTCTCTCTAGAAGTTCTTTTTATAAAGACTCCTTGGCTATCTGTTCTTCCTATTACTTCCTGGGAAGCTAGTGTCTCTCATAAGGATTATCCTAACTGCTCTTCTTCTCTCCCACCTTCAATCTATCTCCCACACTACAGCCAGGATTACATATTCATAAATTGCAGATCTGACTGTTTTGCATATACTTAATTTTAGGGCATTTAAAATAATTTTTTTTTTTGAGACAAGCGCTCACTTTGTCACCCACGCTGAAGTGCATGGTGCAATCATAGCTCACTGCAGTCTGTATCTCCTGGGCTCAAGCGATCCTCTCACTTCAGCCTTCCAAGTAGCTGAGACTAACAGGTCCCACACTACCACACCCAGCTAATTTTTGTATTTTTTTGTAGAGATGTATTGCCCAGGTTGGACTCAAATTCCTAGGCTCAATCGATCTGCCTGCCTTGGCTTCTCAAAGTGCTGAAATTACAGGCACGAGCCATAATTTGAATCTCTTTGGACATTTAGCAGAATCTGCTATCTGGGTTGCTTTTCAGATGCTTCCAATTAATTAAATGCTGCAAATGAGTTTCTTAAGCTGGTTTTCCCAAGGAATATGAGGACAGGTTTAGACAAGAACAGAAAAGTATCCTGTAACTTATAATTCCTTCTTTTCCTCTCTCCCTCAACCTCTACTAGTAAATGTAGTGTTATCTACTACGAAAGCAGTTATTAGAAAAACAGTGATATGGGTTACTTCCCTTGGATTTATGTCCCTGTTTTGAGTTAAATCAGCAAGGAAACATGAACATAACTCTAAAGTTCCAAGTTTTAAACTCCCATAAACATGGAGAAATGATAAATTGGAGTGATGAATTTTATTCAGCAATGAGTGTTGCTTAATATCCTTTCACCTGTTTTTCCCCAATGAAGATCAAACTGCTTTCAAATATGGAATTGTTCTCAATTTATTATCTAGGAACAGGAACAGAGTGAACAAGCAAGGCACATGGGGCACAAAATTTAATGAGGCACTTACTCATCTGCTCTGTATCTGCATGACCCTAAGAGTACCTATTTACATTTCGTGCCCTCAGCGTCTAACTCAATCTCTCCCTAGTTCTAGCTCTGACATTATTCTAATATACTTGTGAATGTTCAAAGGACAACTGATCTTCATTTTCTCTTATTTCAACTAGTAAAAGAATATTTTCCAGAAGGGGCACTTTTATACTTTGGTTGAAAGGGCTCAAGAAAGCATTTAGTTCTACATGTTAATACTCCATCAATGACGTTCAGTAAGAATACCAAAATAAGTATGCAAGTGTGTATATGATATTAGAGGATATAAAGGAAGACATCATTTCTCACATGGAATTTTATACATTTAAGTTGACTTCATCTACTAAAATAACAATTGCATAAGCAATTAAATCTAGAAGGAAAAAAAAAACTTCCAGGTAAACTAATTTAAATAAACTTATTTGCTTAACTGGGGTTTTTCCTTGACTTTTAAAATCCTAAATCCCAAAGGAAAAACAAAACAGAATTCTAAGTCCAATTTAAAGCAATGATTGGAGGATCAGAATGCTTACAAAACACAAAAGCAATTAAAACAAATCTTACAATTTTAACTTCTTAAGTAAAAGCACCAAAAAAGATAGGAAATCTCATTTTTGCTTATTAAAATAAAATTATTCTTACCAGATAAAGCAGAAAGGTGTGCAGCCCTGTTCCAAGCCCAACAGAAGACAAAATTCCTAAGCCTATCCAGTAGGCATACAAAAGAAATTGTTTCTCTATACGTTGCACATACTGAAAAAAAGGGATGAGGTGAAAACATGAATTCTTTATACAGAAATGCAGTATTTAGAAACTATCATCAAAATTAAATAAACCAACTACAATAAGTTTCAAATAGGAAAAAAATAAGAAGATTAAAAACCCATTAAAGAGGCCTAATTTCTTTAATATACAATGGCAAAGATGACAAAAAAAATTCATCTAACCAGAATAAAGGTCTTGTTTCTAAACATTTAAAGTCCTGCTATTTACAAGACACAGGAAAAAGCAAATTACAAATAAGATAATTTTGAGGATAATTTTAGATATATTTAAAATAAATGCATTTAGAACTATAAAAACTTCTCTGTGATTGGCAGTAAACTGTTTTAAAATACCATTCTAGAACCATTTCCTGTTAAAATATATTAATGTTTGCTATTTTAACAAAAGAGGTTAACAAAGCATCCTATATTCCCATCAGTAATATTGTACTTGTGGACTACAGGCAAATGAACCTATCTTTTTCTTTTTTATTGTTTTAAACTTTATTTATTTTTTTAGAGATGAGGTCTCGCTATGTTGCCCAGGCTGGAGTGCAGTGGCAATTCACAGGCCTGACCCCACTACTGATCAACACGGGAGTTTTGACCTGCTCCGTTTTTGACCTGGGCCGGTTCACCAGTCCTTAGGCAACCTGGAGGTTGCCCCCGCTCCCGGGACGTCACCATATTGATGCCGAACTTAGTGTGGACACCTGATTGGCATAGCACACTACAGCCCAGAACTCGTGGGCTCAAGAGATCCTCCCACCTCAGCCTCTGGAGTAGCTGGGACTACAGGCATGTGCCACTGTGCCTGGCAAATTTGTCTTTTTATACAAATAAAACTTAATCATCAACTTCGGATGAGAGGCCTATCTATCTGGATGGATCACAAAAGTATGTTAGAGAAAACAAGAAAACTTTAGAAGTGATTAACGAATTCATGCTACTGTAACTGAAAACCTTCAGGAAAGTTACATTTAAATCTTTGGAGGTAGGGCCAGGCAGAGTGGCCTGCAATCCCAGCATTTTTGGAGGCCAAGGCAGGGAGATCACCTGAGGTCAGGAGTTTGAGACCAGCCTGGCCAACATGGTGAGACCCCTTCTCTACTAAAAACACAAAAACATTAGCTGGGCGTGGTAGCACGCGCCTATAGTCCCAGCTACTTGGGAGGCTGAGGCAGGAGAATCACTTGAACACAGGAGGCAGAGGGTGCAGTGAGCTGGGATTGCGCCACTTCACTTCAGCCTGGGTGACACAGTGAGACTGCCTTAAAAAAAAATTTTTTTTGAAGGTAAAATGAATCACATATACCAAATATAAATGCTCAGCAGCCATAAAACATCACAAAAATATTTTTAGTGTATGCCCTTAAAAGTAAAACATTTGACATACTAGCTATGAGATAATGTTGAGGGTAGAAATTCTATAAAACCCACATTCGTCCCATTTGAAACTGGGATTAGAGAACTAGAGAATGTGCAAGACTAGAAACAGAATTGCTCAACCTCTCACCTGTTGATGAGCTCCTTCAACATAATACGTAGCTATAAGCACAGCAAGCAGCAGTAAAAAAGACACCACAATGCTTTGACGATGCCATAATCTTAAAAACAAATTAAAAAAAAAATAAAGAACTATCTCACAGTCTCATTTTTAGGGTTCATCATTCTCAAAACAATTTCTTGTTGAAGCAGTTAGGTTATCTAGCTTAGTTGGGCTGAGCTATTTTCCTTAAACATCATAGCCTCTTGGAGGAGCAGAAGGGGATCAAGAGAAGATACATAGGCACAGAACCCAAGTTCTTATCATAAACCCCATTGTAACCTTCCCTTACCCAAAGTCTGACCTTATTAAACTTCAACTTGTAATATGGAGAAGCATTATAATAGAAAGAGCACTGGCCTTCAAGTCAGAGGACGTGGGTCAGAGACCCTTCATGTTGCACTTTGGGCCAGACACTTAACCAATCTGATTCTGTTTCTTGTTTTTAAAATCTTTATTTACTTACTATTATTGTTAGTTTTTCTTTTCAGAGTCAGGTTCTTGCTCTGTCACCCAGGCTGGAGAGCAGTGGCATGATCTCAGCTCACTGCAACTTCCACCTCCTGAGTTCAAGTGATTCTCCTGACTCTGCCCCCTGAGTAGCTGGGATTACAGGCATATATCACCATGACCAGCTAACTATTTTTTTTTTGAGACAGAGTCTTGCTCTGTCACCCAGGCTGGAGTGTAGTGGTATGATCTTGGCTCACTGCAACCTCCGCCTCCTGGGTTCAAGCGATTCTCCTGCCTCAGCCTCCCGAGTAGCTGGGATTACAGGCGCCCACCACCACGCCCGGCTAATTTTTGTGTTTTTACTGGAGATGGGGCTTCACCATGTTGGCCAGGCTGGTCTCAACCAGTTTGCTTCTGCCTCCCAAAGTGCTGGGATTATAGGTGTGAGCCACTGTGCCCGGCCAAATACACGGCTAATTTTTGTGTATATATGTATTTGAGATGGAGTCTTTATCTGTCACTCAGGCTGGAGTGCAGTGGTGCAATCTCAGTTCACTGCAACCTCCGCCTCCTGGGTTCAAGTGGTTCTCCCGTCTCAGACTCCTGAGTAGCTGGGACTACAGGCACACATCACCACGCCCAGCTAATTTTTATATTTTTAGTAGAGACGGGGTTTCATCATGTTGGCCAGGATGTCTTGATCTCCTGACCTCGTGATCCACTGGCCTCGGCCTCCTAAAGTGCTGGGATTACAGGCGTGTGGCACTGTGCCTGGTCTAAAATGTTTATAATGATAAAAACTTGTTTTACCTTCCTTATGGAGTTCCCTAAGGATCAAAATCAGCTGAAAATGTTACAAAGTACCTGAAAAACTCTTAGTACAATAAAAACGTTAAGACAATAGTACAGATAATAACTTGGAAGTTCGTGCCAGAAGATAAAGCATGTAAAAATTCAATTTGTTCTTTATGGTACTTGAAACAGGACTTACGAGTACTAAATTTAAAGACAGAACACATTTCCATGGCAGAGTGCTTTTTCATTGGCTCAAACTATTAGTAAAACTGCCACATATGCTGAACCATGTCCTGTTACAGAATCAGTGTATCTAAAGTACACAGGCCTGATTTCTCCTGATGGTAAAATCAGGAGAGAGAATATAAATCATATTTATCAGTGTTCTCCATTGCAGATTCAACATGAAAACACAGTGGACAACTGTGATAATCTAGTAAGCAACAGCAAATAGCAATATGGTCCCCTAATCTATTTTTCTTCAACCTAAACAAAGGAGAATAAATAGGTTCGTATGATAATATTCTAAACGTAATTAATCCATTTTGATGGAGGAGAGGGCAGAAAGAGATTATTGAGGATTTTTAAAATTAATAAGTGAAGTTTATTTAAAAGGTAGTAGGAGAAGACTCTTTACTTTGAGGTCCATTCCTTCAAGATTACAAGGGTTTCTAGAGAAAAATACTGCAAGGTAATGAGTGGCTGTCTCCACAGGACAATATTCTGCCTTTCTTCCCGCTCCCTCCTCTTTTTTTCATTCATTGAAGAGGGGTCTGAAAAACAAGAGTGCAGAGATTAAAACAGAATTTCTAACATTTATGTTTACTCTTTTCAATCACTTTACATAAATAGAGTTTTGCTTATCTCCCAAGTAACAACTAACAGCAAGTCCTAGAGTCTTGTCAAAATGGCAACTAGTACCTGTGGAGGCTGAGGTGGGCAGATCACTTGAGGTCAGGAGTTCAAGACCTGCCTGGCCAACATGGTGAAACCCCGTCTCTACTAATAATACAAAAATTAGCTGGGCATGGTAGTACGCACCTGTAATCCCAGCTACTCTGGAGGCTGAAGCACAAGAACCCCTTGAACCCAGGAGGCAGAGAATGGAGACTGCGCTACTGCACTCCAGCCTAGGTGACAGAGAGAGACTGTCTCAAAAAAAAAAAAAAAGGGGCATCTGGTCCAAACTCAACATAGAAAGGAGATGAATGACAGTAGTTCCCCCTTATCCACAGTTTCAGTAACCCATGGTCAACTATAATCTGAAAATATTAAATGGAAAATTCTGATAGTAAGTAATTCATAAGTTTTATTGTTTTAAATTTAATTTTTATTTTTTTAAGAGACAGGGTCTCCATTCTGTTGCCCAGGCTGGAATGCAGTGGCATGATCACAGCTCACTTTAAACTCCAACTCCTGGGCTCAAGTGATTCTCCCACCTCAGCCTCCCAAGTAGCTAGGACTACAGGTATGCACCACTGCACACCTTTTTGTTTTTTGTGGAGATGGAGTCTCACTACGTTGCCTAGGCTCGACTGAAACTCCTGGCCTCAAATGATTCTCCCACTTTGGCCTCCCAAAGTGCTGGAATTACAGGCATGAGCTACTGCAGCCAAGGCCCTAAGTTTTATGTTGTATGCTGTTCTGAGCAATGTGATAAAATCTCGCCAGTCCTGTGCCATGCAGCCCAAGACCTGATTCATCCCTTTTAGCACATCCACGCTGTATATGTTACCCCATTACCATGTACAGAACAACACAGTGTTTTTTCACATATCCACTGGGGGTCATGGAATGTATCCTCATGGATACGGGGGGACTACTATATTATAGTTGCTATTTCTTAGTCAGTGTTACCTAGAGAACAATTGAGACAAAAAAAGAAAATGCTTACTCTTTGCCAACTCCCTGCCTGGACAAACATCAGAACCTTTTGTGGAGGGTGTCCTAAAGAAATGGTACTGAGGCCGGGGG
>PVKV010007318.1:56885-97509 GCA_004027835.1 Alouatta palliata
TCGAGACCATCCTGGTCAACATGGTGAAACCCCGTCTCTACTAAAAATACAAAAATTAGCTGGGCATGGTGGCACGTGTCTGTAGTCCCAGCTACTCGGGAGGCTGAGGCAGGAGAATTGCTGGAACCCAGGAGGCGGAGGTTGCGGTGAGCCGAGATCGCGCCATTGCACTCCAGCCTGGGTAACAAGAGCGAAACTCTGTCTCAAAAAAAAAAAAAAAGAAATGGTACTGAAAATCCAGCAGTTCAATTTGGGATAGAGCTATAGATTTTGGGGAAATTAGTGAAATAAATCTAAACTGGTCCACCTTCTATGAAGGGCATTCTATCAACCTAGTGTCATATTACAGAACAAAGTGGTTTAGATCTCAAAATACTGAGGCAAACCAGTTGTTTCCAACCATGACTCTGCCTTCTACTAATCATGTGATCTCGGGCAAGTTAGATAATACTTTTGTGCCTCAGTTTTCTCTTCTATAAAATAGGGATAACGATAGTACATACTTTTCAGGGTCATTATAAGGATTAAATGAGTTCATATATGTAAAGTTCTCAGAAGAGTTTAACACTTAGGAAGTGTCCAATTAACGTTAGCTATAATTGTCATCATCTACTGAAATTACAAAATGCTTCTGTTTGTTTTTTTGCGACGGTCTCATTCTGTCGCCCAGGCTGGAGTGCAGTGGCAGCATGATCTCGGCTCACTGCAACCTCTGCCTCTCTGGTTAAAGTGGTTCTCCTGCCTCAGCCTCCCAAGTAGCTGGGATCACAGGCGTCTGCCACCACGCCTCGCTAGTTTTTTTTTTTTTTTTTTTTTTTGTATTTTTAGTAGAGACGGGGTTTCTTCATGTTGGCTAGGCTGGTTTCAAACCTCTGACCTCAAGTGATCCACCCACCTTGGCCTCCTAAAGTGCTGGGATTACAGGCATGAGCCACTGGACCCGGCACAAAATGCATATACATTGTAAACTGGTAATTCCATTTCTAGGAATGATTAGGTGTAAGGTGAAATGACTTGCACAACTTTATTCATTGAAGCATTATTTGTACTAACAAAAAATAATCAATAACTTAAATATTACCAATAGAGGACAGAAGAGTGATTAAAATATAGCACACTCATACAATGGAATGAAATACTAAGCAGCCATAATAAAAAATACTTTTTTTTTGAGACAGGTTCTCCTCTGTTGCCCAGGCTGGAGTGCAGTAGCGTGATCATGGCTCACTGCAGCCTTGTGGGCTCAAACGATCCTCTTACCTCAGTCTTTTGAGTAGCTAGCTAGAACTACAGGTGCATATGATCACGACCAGAAAATTTTTAAAATTTTTTGTGGAAATCAGGTTTCTCTGTGTTGCCCTGGCTGGTCTCAAACTCCCGGGCTCAAGCAATCCTCCTGTCTTGGCCTCCCCAAATAGTTGGGATTAAAGGCATGAATTACCACACCCAGCCTAAGAATAAGTTTTTCCTGTACAATTACAGCACAATCTCTAAAATATTAAGTAAGAAACACACTGTACAAAAGAGTAAGTATGACATGCTAACGTTAATTTTAAATTCCAATAGGGTGAGCAGTAGAGGAAGAATATACAAATGTACGTGCTTGCTAAAAGGAAAGAAAAAAATAGCACACAAAAGCTCCTAATGGGAAGACACGATGATGCATGCAATGCCCATCTCCAAATCCTGAAACGTTTGGTGAAATTGCCAAGTTTATTGACAATCAAAGTAACCCAAAAGTCAGATCAGTGCTGGAAAATGTCCTCTGCAAGGCAATATGGTAATCAAAACAAACAAATGAAAACTACTATTTCAGATAGTTTGACTTCCTTTAAAAGAAGAGAATTTCTGTGATAATATTACCACACGAGTATTATCTGCAATGTGTTTGAGATGTCAAACAATTCAGAAACTAAAAAAATTAGTATGATTACTAGAAAAGAAAAACTTTTTCTTCATTGTCCTTTAAGGTCATGAAGGAAAGTTTCTACTTAAATCATTCATATTAATAAAAGTCATCATTTTCAGGACAACTCTATAAACAGGAGTCAAGTACACTGAAATTTACCACAAATTCCAATTTGGTTAAAATAAAAGTTTATCTCAAGCCATAATTTTAAAATAAATTTAAAAATAATATTCACATTCTAACTTTTTTGATAACTGTATATTTAAGAACAGTGCAATAAGTTTATAATCTACTTCTGGAGTTACAAAATAGCACAATAAAATTGAACACGGGGCAAAGCCAAATAAACACTGACCATACCATAAGACTAACAAGCAATAATCTTGTACCTAGAACACTGCTTATGGGATTGTGGCCAGGTTGCTTCTGCCATCACCATGAAAATCGCCTTACAGACCCTGACCCATAATTTAATTTACTAAGAAGATATTAATGTAAGATTAAAAATATAAGAAGTAATGTATCTCTATTTTATTCCAATGAAAAGTGTATAATTTAAACCCATAGCTTTCCTCCCTCCAAACCATCAAAATTTACCTGTGAAATTTCCATTATGTTGTTCCTTGTTCATTGCTACACGCCTCTGATCACAATTTTTTCCATTCTCTGCCATTTCATAGATCAGTAACTCTTGAGGAGCTAATACAGCAAAATAAAATCCAGCAATACATTACAAATTTCTGCTGTGTAGCCATGATTGAATAAAACTGAATACAGGAATAACATCACAGTAATAACTGACACAGTATGTGTTTATATGTTTTTCTTTTATAACCAAAATTTGAACAATTTGTATAGATATTCTAATACAAATAGTAAAAATATAAAAGCCATTTAGTTGTAAATCTTTTCCTAGTAGTTATTTCAAAGATTTTCCAGATTAAAATTTGGAGGTAATTTGTCCACAGAAGGAGGTTATTAAACACTAGCACCTTCAAACGTTAACACACTATAAGGTCTAATATCCTTCTAATTTACAATTTAATATCATAGCACTATGTACTCAAAATGAATCTTACCATTTTTATCTTTTTTTTTTTTTTTTTTTTGAGAGGGAGTCTCACTGTTGCCCAGGCTGGAGTGCAGTGGTACAATCTCGGCTCACTGCAACCTCCGCCTCCCAGGTTCAAGTGATTCTCCCGCCTCAGCCTCCTGAGTAGCTGGAACTACAGGTGTATGCTACCACATCCAGCTGATTTTTGTATTTTTAGTAGAGACAGGGTTTCACCACATTGGCCAGGCTGGTCTCAAACTCCTGACCTCCTGATCTACCCGCTTCGGCCTCCCAAAATGCTGGGATTACAGGCATGAGCCACCGTGCCCCGCCCACTTTCATTTTATTTTTTTACCATTTCTTTCATATTCCCTTTAACATCATCAGATAAAAATAGTAACATACTATGAAAGATGCTGGAAATGTTGATACATAAATCTAAGATCACAGACCAGTTTTATTTAGGAAACAATTCTACTTAATAAAATGGTATGGGTAAAGAAAATACAAATTTGAAATGTTTAAGATAGTTAAATGTACTTTATATCATTCTTCATACTACAGTTATCAGTGCTTTTACTTTAAATCACTATAATACAACATATAAACTGTGCTGACATAATTGTCCTACACAAACACCAGATTGCCTGTGATTGTATCATTCTCCAGGTGTTAGTAAAGCAAAACTTTCTACTCAAAAAGCACATCACTTCAATAAAGGTTAAAACGCTGAGTCCTTAATACAATACTAAAACTTGCCCAGACTCATAAAAAGACAACTCGGGCCAGGTGCGGTGGCTCATGCCTATAATCCCGGCACTTTGGGAGAACAAGGTGGGATGATCGCTTGAGGTCAAGAGTTTGAGGCCAGCCTGGGCTACACAGTGACATCTCATCTCTACATAAGATAAATAAATTAGCCAAGAGTGGTGGCCCATGCCTGTAGTTCTAGTTGCTCAAGAGGCTGAGGTGGGAGGATTGCTTGGGCTCAGGGGTTCAATCAAGGATACAGTGAGCTATGATTGTGCCACTGCACTACAGCCTGGGCAAGAGGGAGACCCTGCTTAAAAAAACAAAAGGCTGGGCATGGTGGCTTATGCGTGTAATCCCAGCACTTTGGGAGGCCAAGGCAGGTGGATTACCTGAGGTTGGGAGTTCGGGACCAGCCTGACCAATAAGAAGAAACCCCATCTCCACTAAAAATATAAAACTGGCCAGGTGTGGTGCACATGCCTGTAATCCCAGGTATTCGGGAGGCTGAGGCAGGAGAATCGCCTGAACCTGGGAGGCGGAGGTTGTGGCGAACCGAGATCGGGCCATTGCACTCCAGCCTGGGCAACAACAGCAAAACTCCACCTCAAAAAAAAAAAAGAAAAATACAAAACTTAGCTGGGTGAGGTGGTGGGCACCTGTAATCTCAGCTACTTGGGAGGCTGAGGCATAAGAATCACTTGAACCAGGGAGGTGGAGGTTGCAGTGATTGGAGATCGCGCCACTGCACTCCAGCCTCGAGACACAGCAAGACTTTGTCTCAAAAAAAAAAAAGAGAGAAATACAAAAAACTTCCTATTAAATATTCTTAAAGAAAGAAAGTAAAAATAAATACAGTCCACAGGAGAAAGTAATTACAAATCACATATATATATATTTTTTTTTAGTTTTAAAATGTCCACTTTATTCCATATAACACTTAACCGGATATCATTTACATCTGAAGAAGAGATGGCCCATGAGACTGATCTATAGTAAAACACTCTAAGAAATGCAGTCCAATTTTATACATTTCCAGGCATCCCTAGACTAGTGTGTCACAATGCACAAAGCAGAAATACAGGTATCACTACTACATTTTACATAAAAGGGAAGTATCAATAAACTTTAGAAAGTAGTAAATTCACCTGTCCCTTAAAATATGGGTATGCAATTGTTACAAAGCCATAGTAAATGGTTTATAATATGTAATTTTATTTTATGTTACTCTGCTGTTACATAGGGCATAACATTTTCACAAGGCTTTCTGGGACTACAGTCAATGATTAGCAACACACAATAGTGGTCCAACTCTCTAAATAACAATCACTAGACAAACTGGACACCCTCTCGCATGTGCACAAATCTGCATGGAAAAGTACTAAAGTTTTAGACTTGAACTTGTGTACTTTATTTCCCCTTTCTAGTGTATTAAGAAATGACATGCACTTTAATTTGCCAAAAGCAATGTTTGTATTCTGGCAGCAACATGCTACTTCTATTACATAGTAAAGTGAATACCAGAACTACAAAGGCAGGAGGTGTAAGTGAATTTTTATTGGGAAGGGAGATTGTCAACTTAAACAGCAGCAAATAAAGAGTGAATAAGGACACTCCCTGTTGCCACAGATACACATGACCTCCTTACGTGACACAGGAGGCTTTTCAATTTGTTACCCCTAGCCAGAGATGGCAAGTGCTTTTCCATTCAGTCTAATACTTCTGGATTCCTACTAAAAAGGAATACATTAAGAACATGGAAAAGTTACTTACTGAAGGAAACCCCAAAGAGTAAAGGAGGGAATGTAGAAATTAAGAAGTTATGTGGAACACTCTTCAAATTTTAATTAACTACATTTTCCTATCTTCACAGTAATACAAAACACAGTCACTTGCAGAACTGGTTCAGATTACTTAAATACCAAATACATTTTTAGTCCTCTAAATAAGTGTTTGGAAATTACTTATGTTTATATGAAATGAAGCTATTAATACTTTTCTACAGCAGTAACTGCACACCAGGAAGGCCAAGACAAACACAAATCAAGGAATGAAGTTTTCCCAAAGCTGCAGTGTGAAAAGACTATAAACAGTTGATTCCATACACATGAATGGGTTTCTTTGCTATAGGAAATCTAAGTGGAATAAGGAATGCAGATGTGTAAAAAGGTTTCTTGAAGGAAAGAGGATGACACCCTGTATGGATTTAGTTTTCAGCCCCTTCTGCTGCATCACATTCTTCTCCTGCACTGTCTGATGTCCAAAGTGTTAGGTTGTCTCTAAGCAATTGCATGATGAGAGTGCTGTCTTTGTACGAGTCTTCTTCATTCAGTGTATCAAGTTCAGCAATGGCCTCATCAAAAGCCGTTTTAGCCAGCGTGCAGGCAAGCTCTGGATTATTAAGAATCTCATAGTAAAATACAGAGAAGTTAAGAGCAAGCCCCAGGCGGATTGGGTGTGTGGGTTGCATCTCCTTCTTGCTTATATCAAATGCCTCTTGGTAAGCTCCTCGGGAATTATCTATCGTTTGTTTTCAATCATCACCACATGCAACTTCAGCAAGGTACCGGAAGTAATCACCCTTCATTTTCAGATAGAAGACCTTACTCTCTGGATTAGTTGCATTGGCTATTAAGTATTTATCCAACAACTCCAGGACCGTGGTGCAGATGGATCTCAGCTCGGACTCCACTTTCTCCCGATAGTCCTTAATCAGCTGCAACTTCTTGTCGGAGGTGTTGGTCTTCTGCTCGATGCTGGAGATGACCCTCCAGGCGGACCTGCGGCCCCCGACCACGTTCTTGTAGGCCACTGAGAGCAGGTTGCTCTCCTCGTTGGACAGCTCGGCACCCTGCTCGGTCACTGCCTTCATGCAGGTGGCCATGTTGTCGTAGCGCTCGGCCTGCTCGGCCAGCTTGGCCTTCTGGAGCAGCTCCGTCTTCTCCATGGCGGGCGCTGGGCCGGGGTCGGGGCGAAGGGCGAGGAGAGCTGGGGCGAAGGGCGAGGAGAGCTAGGGCGAGCGCCGACCCGGAGCGGGAGGAGACTCAAGATCTGCTTCACGTCTTCGCAGCCGCGACGCGAGTCCCACCCAAATCACATATATTTCAGGAGAAGCTTGTGTCTTTTTTTTTTTGAGACGCAGTTTCATTCTTGTTGCCCAGGCTGGAGTACAATGGCATGATCTTGTCTCACTGTAACCCGCGCCTTCTGGGTTCAAGTGATTCTCCTGCCTCAGCCTCCCGAGTAGCTGGGATTACAGGCATGCATGCACCACCATGCCCAGCTAATTTTGTATTTTTAGTAGAAACGGTGTTTCTCCATGTTGGTCAGGCTGGTCTCGAACCCCTGACCTCAGGTGATCTGCCCGCCTTGGCCTTCCAAAGTGCTGGGATTACAGGTGTGAGCCACTGCACCCAGCCAGAAGCTTGTATCTAGACTGTAAACTCTTACAACTCAGTAATAAAAAGCAAATAATCCAATTAATAAACAGAGAAACTGCACAGATATTTCTCCAAAGATACACAAATTGCTAATAAGCACATAAAAAGATGTCTAACATCTTTAGCCATCAAGGAAATGCAAATTTAACCACAATGAGATACAATCTCACACCTATTAGGATAGTTTTATAACTATCCTATTAGGATAGTTTTATAACTATCCTAATAGATAAAAACTATCCTAATAAATAATAAGTGCTGGTGAGGATGTGGAGAAATCAGAACCCTCATATACTGCTGATGGGAATGCAAAATAGTTTAGCTGCTTTGGAAAACAACCTGTCAGTTCCTCAAAAGATAAAATATAGGCTGGAGTACAGTAGTGTGGTCTCGGCTCACTGCAACCTTCGCTTCCTGAGTTCAAGCGATTCTCCTGCCCCAATCTCCCTAGTAGCTGGGATTACAGGTGCCTGCCACTGCACCTGGCTAATTTTTTGTATTTTTAGTAGACGGGGTTTCACCATGTTGGTCAGGCTGTTCTCGAACTCCTGACCTTGTGATCCACCCCGCTCGGCCTCCCTAAGTGCCAGGATTACAGGTGTGAGCCATGGCACCTGGCCTGTAACCCAAATGTCTTATCAACTGATGAATGGATATAGGCAATATGGCATATGTTATATCCAAACAATGAAATATTACTCAGCCATAAAAAGAAATGTAGTAGTAATACATGCTACTGCATCAATGGACTTTGAAAATATGCTAAATGAAAGGAGTGTCACAAAAGACTGCATGTTATGATTCCCGTTTATATGAAATACCCAGAATATGCATATCCATAATAACAGAAAGTAAATTAGCAGATTAGCTGGAGAAAAATGGGGAGTGGTTGCCAACAAGTTGTCAGTTTCTTTCTGGGTTGATGATAATGTTCTCAAATTGTTTTGATAGTTGCATAGATGTGAATATATTATTTAAATGGGTGAATTATATGGTATGTGAACTATGTTTCAATAAAGCTGTTTAAGAACAGTCACCAGCAGGAACTATCAAAACTTGCAAATATTCATAGGAATATATTCATAGGAAACATATGTTATGAATATATATAATATATTCATAGAAAAAGAATGGTATACTGTTCTACAAATCTCTCTCTCTCATTCATTCGTTCATTCATGCTGCCCAGGCTGGTCTCAAACTCCTGGTCTCAAGCGATCCTCCTGTCCCAGTTTCCCAAAGTGGTGGGATTATAGGCATGAGCCACTATCCAGGTTTCTCTATATTTAATAGAGGACCCAAGAGTATTGAGTATTCTCATGGCTAAGTGGCTTAAATTTTTCTATTTTATGAGCAAATTCAGTGACAGTTCAGAATTCAAAGTCAGATATACGAGTTAGGGGGTTATATTATTAGGAAAGAAAACTCATGAAATCACTTTATAAGGTGCTTATATAAGGTTTCTTTACATATTCGCTCAACAAATATTAACTGAACACTCTGTATGTGCCAAGAGTCATGCTAGATTTATATTTAACTGATCAGAATATGATATGGTCATGGGTCTGGTCCAATCTTCCTATAATTTGTTATCTGATGCTAATTTATCCCTTGACTAAACTCTATTGTAACTATTTTCAAAATGTATGCGTCATAAAGGAAAACAAGTGAAAGACTATAAATCATTGCTGAATAAGCAAATAAACATGTCAAGAAATAAAATATAGGTTTCTATTAGTATAGATAGCCTTAAGTAGATAATCATAAGATTTAAAATCTGAAAAATCTGGATTTGATCCCAGATTTGCCACTAACCAGTTGTATGATCTTAAGCAGTTTCATTTTCTTTAGGCTTTGATCTTTTCAGATTCACAAAATGAGGACAATAATTGCCGCTTTCAAATGACTGATGTGTAGATGAAACAGTCTATGTATGCACATGTATGTTGTTGATATGCATGCATGTGTGACTACAAATGCCAATACATCAAGAGGGTAGGAGGTAGTAAACCTACAAAATGCCTAAACTAGAAAAGCAACTTCACAGCACACGCCTCATTGTTACCATATCAGTGAGGCCACTGTTGTTCATTCAGCTCTCATTTATAAAGTTCTGAGGTCTCCAATGGGCACTGAGGATACAAATATGAATAGGATAAAGAGATCCCCATTCTCAAGAGGATCACAGTCTGGTAAAGAAGCCAAATGAACACAAATTATAACAGAATGGGATGAAATAGGTATTTTAATAAAATTAGATGAAAAGACAATGTTTTAGTCAGGTGTTAAGAGTCTAACAGAATTGGGTTTACTCAAGCTTCACAAGTAACTACTCTATGAACTTGAAGAAATTTGTAAATCTCTGTAAACATCAGTTTTCCTTAGTTTGTAAAATAGAGATAACATAACATGACACACATTACAGGGTTGCGGATTAAACAAGGTAATGTATGTAAAATGCTAACATACTGCCTCACCTTTCATATGACCTCAATACATACTAGCTATGATGAAGACCATCAAGAAGAAAGTACTATGAGAGCTCAGAGGCCAATGTATCAGACGAGTTCACAGGAGGCGAAAGTTTGACTCTGCAAACTGAAGTCATGCTTGTGTGAAGATTCTGCCAAAAGATAATGCAGCCCAAGCAATTACAAAACAACAACAGAAACCAAAGGTGCTAGAGCATCACAATAGGTTTACAAAATGGAAATCTATTTCACAAATCTGAATTTTATTAATAAAAAAAACCAACTGAGGATGTTTGAAATGGAACCATAAAAAAAAGTTAATGACTTTCCACCTGCCAGTCATTTAACTTGAAGCTATACTTAAGTTCTGCAAACACTTAAAACTATGTGGATTTGGCCAGGCACAGTGGCTCAGCCTGTAATCCCAGCACTTTGGGAGGCTGAGGTAGGTGAATCACCTGAGGTCAGAAGTTTGAGGTCAGCCTGGCCAACATGGTGAAACCCTGTCTCTATTAAAAATACATAAATTAGCTGGGTATGGTGTCTCGTGCCTGTAATCCCAGCTACTGAGGAGGCTGAGGCAGAAGAGTGGCTTCAACCCAGGAGAGGCAGAAGTTGCAGTGAGCCGAGATCACGCCACTGTGCTCCAGCATGGGCAACAGAGCAGGACTCCATCACAAAAACAAAAACAAAACAAGCAAACATACAACCTATGTGAGAACATTCGGCCAAATCCCATAGGCAATATCTTTTAAAGATATTTTAAAGATATTTAAATATTTATGGATATCTAAACATATAATAAATATTTACATATAAGATATTTAAGATATTTTAAAGCCAGCCATTCATCTATATCACAGTAAGCAAAATTTATTTAATTTGTAATGAAAAGATAAACAGGACACAAAAGGGTTTGCATTACAAGTAACTTTCTAAAACCTTTCCCCTACAAAACAATGACAATTGAATTCATCTGCCCCTATTTACTCTTTCCCATAGTGTCATCTTCAAAAGATAAAAGAGTTTTATCCAAAACATTTTGGGTCTATGAATTCATACTCATAACAATGGTATTGCACAATTATTTGAAGGTTTTGTTTTTAAGCCATTGCAACAGGGATTTTCATTTGAGCAAATAATGTGTTCTTACACAATGTGCTAAAAAAGAACAGCATACTGACATTTCCTTCCCCAAAATTCTCCCTAGAAAACATAAAATAATAGTCTGAAATTTTGTTTTGTAATAAATTACCCAGGGAACAAAGTTATTTTCATCAGTCTACTTTTCCACAAACAAAATAAATTTGCAGTTTAAAAAACAACTTTTCATTCCCAAAAGAAGGAACTATAGCATAAAGCCAAACAAGAAAGCCACTGAGTTTCTAAACAGTTAAGCTTATAAAAGCATCAAACTCCCTCAACCTTTTTTTTTTTTTTTTCATTTTGACTGTTTAGGATGGTTAAAACTATCCTAAGTATAAAACAACCAAACTAGAAGAACCATGCACTAGTGTTCTAGTTAAGCTTATAAAAACTTCAAAGCTTTTCCGCATTTTAACCATTTTGTAAAGGATTTTATATTTTTCCTTGCCTTTCAAAATTCCCTTGAAAACATCCTCAATTACTTTGCCTTTTCTTCCCCCAATCATGTATACTGTAAAACTTTGAACTGCAATGCCTCTGGAATTACCTGCATTCTTATGATCTAAGTAGCTGAACATAACTGAAGAAAATCATACAATTACATAGCCACTTCAAATTCTTTTTTTTTTTTTTGAGAAAGAGTCTCACTCTGTTGCCCAGGCTGGAGTGCAGTGGCACCAGCTCGGCTCACTGCAACCTCTACCTCCTGGGTTCAAGTGATTCTTCTGCCTTAGCCTCCTGAGTAGCTGGGACTACAGGCATGTGCCACTACGCCCGGCTAATTGTTGCATTTCTAGTAGAGACGGGGTTTCATCATATTGCCCAGGCTGGTCTTGAACTTCTGACCTTGTGATCCACCCGCCTTGGCCTCCCAAAGTGCTGGGATTACAAGTGTGAGCCACCTTGCCCAGTCTCAAATTCTTAATTCAACAAATAAATATCAACTGTCTATTATGTGCCAGTTATTATTATTACTAAGACAGAGTCTCGCTGTGTCACCCAAACTGGAGTGCAGCGGCTCACTACAACTTCCACCTCCCGGGTTCAAGTGATTCTCCTGTCTCAGCCTCCCAAGTAGCTGGGACTACAGATGCCCACCACCATGCCCGGCTAATTTTTGTATTTTCAGTAGAGACAGGGTTTCACTATGTTGGTCAGGCTGGTCTTGAACTCCTGATCTCATGATGCACCTGTCTTGGCCTCCCAAAGTACTGGGATTCTAGGCATGAGCCACTGCGCCCAGCCTATTATCATTTTTAAGACAGAGTCTCACTCTTAATTCAGCAGGCTGGAATGCAATAGCACAATATTGGCTCACTGCAACCTCCGCCTCCTGGGTTCAAATGATCCTCCTGTCTTAGCATCCCAAGTAGCTGGGACTACAGGTGTGCACCACCATGACAGGCTAATTTTCATATTTTTTGTAGAGATGTGGTTTCGCCATGTTGCGCAGGCTGGTCTCAAACTCCTGGGCTCAAGTGATCTGCCCATCTCAGCCTCCCAAAGTGCTGGGATTACAGATGTGAGCTTCTTCACCCAGCCCAATTATTAAGATGCCAAATCTCAAAACTAAAATTGATGATTCCTACTAATAAACTTTTTTTTTATTCTGACAACTATTTCATTCTTTGTTCTCATTCCCAAAACATTTTACCCTCCTTTCTCCTTTCTTATTTTCAGACATTGACCTTTTCTTTCTTTTTCTTTTTTTTTTGAGACAGGGTCTCACTCTGTCTGCCAGCCTGGAGTGCAATGATGTGATCACGGCTGACTGCACCCTCAACCTCCTGGGCTCAGGTGATCCTCCCATCTCAGCCTCCCAAGCAGCTAGGACTACAGGCACATGTCACCATGTCCGGCTAATTTTTGCATTTTTCCTGGAGATTGGGTTTCACTACGTTGCCCAGGCTGGTCTTGAACTCCTGGGCTCAAGTGATCTGCCTGCCTTGGCCTCCCAAAGTGCTGGGATTACAGGCATGAACAGTGTCCAGCCTTGTTTCATTTTTTTAAATAACAAAAGCAGTGAGAGAATTCACCAGTCCCTCTACTACTAAGCCTACTAAAATATTTATACCTCCACCCATGTTAGCATTCGTTCTCTCTTTATGACTTGGCAATGTCTGCAGTGTCCTCTACTTAACGAAGGCCATTACGTCAATATATGTATCCTTCCCTTCCTCCTTCTCAGGGACTTTGCTCCTGTTCTCACTGTGTAATCAATCTTTACCCCTTTATTCTCACCAGAAAATAAGTATTCAGTATTTCCCATTTTTCACTCCTTCGTCATAAACAGTTCTCAAAAGAGCTGCCTACATACACACAGTCTCCACTTACTCATCACCAAATTTCTGCTCGATCCATTATGATATGACTTGTGCCTGACAAGTAAAAATAAATTGCTTTTGTCAAGACTGCCAATGACCTCCATTTGCCAAATCCAAAGGACACATCTTACTGAACCTCTTACCTTCACTGAACACAAGTATCCACTCCCTATTTCTTAAAATACTCTCGTTTTTCTATTTCTCTGACAGCTCCCCCTGCTCTACTTCCTGGGGTTCTTCAAAGCCTGGTGCTAGATTCCTTTTTCTGCTCCCTTTACATCTATTCACTCAGCCTTAAATACCCTCTACTTACTGACAATTCTTTCTTTCAAAGGCAAAATAATGTTGCAATAGTACTTTAAGAAAGTGCTTTATGAATATACTGTAAGAATAATTAGAATCACAGAAGAAACCTTAGAGAGTATCAAGCCTATTCTACTACTTATTCACAGATAAACATCTCAGAGGTAAGTGGCTTATAGAATGTCACAGAACAAGGTAGTGAGACACCTGGAAACAGGACCCAGATACAACGATGATCTTAGGAGTACACTGACCTATTGGGAAGACAACTCCACCCTGCAAACTAAATTTAAAATTATTTTTCTGAGATTTTGAAAGGAACAACCTCAATCTAGGAAAGTTAGGTAATATAAGAGCTGCCCCTAAAATGTGATTAGGAGTTAAAGACTCAATCTTTTCTCTCTTTTTTTTTTGAGGCAGTCTTGCTCTGTCGCCCAGGCTGGAATGCAGTGATGCACTCATGGCTCACTGCAACCTCTGCCTCCTGAATTCAAGACATTCTCCTGTCTCAGCCTTCCCAGTAGCTGGGGTTACAGATACCTGCTACCATGCCCGGCTAAATTTTTTGTATTTTTAGTAGAGACAGGGTTTCACCATGTTGGCCAGGCTAGTCTCGAACTCCTGACTTCAGGCGATCCGCTGGCCTCAGCCTCCCAAGTGTTGGAGTTACGGGCATAAGCCACTGTGCCAGGCCTAAGACTCAAATCTAATCAAATTGGGAGTACAGGTTGCTGTAAGTTTTTTATGTTACACTGGGGGACATTATTAGGCTGGGCTCATAACCATAAAATTTTAACTAAACTGCCTGAAAAAAAAAATAATTTAAGGGGATTGCTTTTATGATAAAAGAAAAGTTCAACAAGACAAAACGGCAAATCTATCTCCAGCACAGTGCAGCAGAAGTTACTCAGCCTATTCTACTGGGGCACAAAGCATTATGATTATCAAGGCCTTTCATCATCTTGCCATCCATCTTTGAGTTCATGCTCCCAAATAATATTTTGATTACAATCTGGCTTCTCGTGCAGATTAGCTATAAGAGAATATGCTTGTAATGGGCTGAACTGTGCCCCTACCAAATTCATATGGTGAAGTCCTAACACTCATGTGACTATAATTTGGAGATACTACCTTTAAGAAGGTAATTAAGGTTAAATGAAGTAATAAGGGTGGTACCCTAATAGGGACTCAGTCCTTACTGGAAGAAGCACCAGACAGCTTTCTCTTCTATCTAGACACACAGGAAAGACTATGTAAAGACACAGAGAGAAGGTGGCTGTCTGTAAGCCAGGAAGAGAGTCCTTACCAGAAATCAACCCTGCTTGATCAAGGTGCCTTGATCTTGGACTTCCAGCCTACAAAACCAGGAGAAAAAATTTTCTGTTGTTTAAGCCATCCAGCCTGTGGTATTCCGTTATGACAACCCTAGCAGAGCAATACAAAGATGATTAGTATAAATAAGGGTATCCTGATTGCAGAATAGTTTTGTTTGTTTTGTTTTGTTTTGTTTGAGTGATCTTCTGGGTAACAAGTGATTCTCCTGTCTCGGCCTCCCAAAATGCTGGGATTACAGGTGTGAGCCACCTTGCCTACCTAGACTACCTTTCATCCAGAAAAACCTAATGTATTTTACTGCATGTGTCTTCAAACTGCAACACTGATTAATCTAGCATTAACATACCCTGTTTATCTTACTCATTATCATCTTCATCGTGACCCATTTTATAGCGAAAAAGGGAAACTTGGTGCTTGAAAGCTGCCAATATGTCCTGACTACTAGCTATATGACTTTAGGTTAAATAATCTGCATTTGAGCATATTTGTAAAATATCCGCATCCTTATTATTACTTTTTGAGATGGAGATTCACTCTTGTCGCCCAGGCTGGAGTGCAATGGCGTGATCTTGGCTCACTGCAACCTCCGCCTCAAGCCTCCCAAGTAGCTGGAATTACAGGTGTGTGGCACCATGCCAGGCTAATTTTTGTATTTTTAGTAGAGACAGGGTTTCACCATGTTAGCCAGGCTCGTCTCAAACTCTTGACTTCAGGTGACCCACCTGCCTTGGCCTCTTAAAGTGCTGGGATTACAGGCGTGAGCCACCGCGCCCGGCTCCCATCCCTATTTTTATGTCATCCTTAAATGTGTTTGTTTTGCTTTGGGGAACTCTCAGCAATTTAGCTCCTCTACTTTAAGATAATTTTTTTTTCTTTTGAGAAGGAATTTTGTCTTGTTGCCCAGGCTGGAGAGCAATAGCACAATCTCAGCTCACTGCAACCTCGCCTCCCGGGTTCAAATGATTCTCTGGTCTCAGCCTCCCAAGTAGCTGGGATTACAAACGTGTGCCACCACGCCCGGCTAATTTTTTGTATTTAATAGAGAAGGGGTTTCACCCTGTTGGTCAGGCTGGTCTAGAACTCCTGACCTCAAGTGATCCACCTGCCTCAGCCTCCCAAAGTGCTTGGATTACAGGCGAGAACCACCACGCCTGGCCACGATAAATTATATAAAAGTGCACTACACAGTGACTTGCACATAGCAGTCACTTAATGTTAGTTTCTCCTTGCTCTTTAAATGCAGTATCATACCCATCAATCTATATGCCTCTTGAATCTCACAATTTTCCAAAAAACCATGGTAAATATTGCCCTGAGAATTCACTTACAGGTACCTGCTTTCCATATAAGTATGCTATACAAAAGCCTATGTAACTGGTTTCCATACCCTACATAACAGAAACAGCCACAGATTTAGAACAATCTTAGTTTATGTTGTATAACAACAATGAATTATTCTTCACCAGTCTAAACATCTTGAAATGTACTTGAAATGTACAAGGACAATCTGTCAAAAATTATTATGAGGCAAAAGGGTTCTAGTCTATCTACATAACTAAAGAATGATGAAATAATCATTTTTAGAGAGAGCCACTTTTCAAAATTCAATAAAGTAGCAACAATTTTTGAAATCTGTGATGCTACAATGTCAGTAAGATTCCTAGATGTAGGAGTAAATCAAAGTATTACTAGTCTGTTTAAAATACTGAAATATCATCAAACAGAAATCTGACACATATTCTTGACCTTCAATGGCATCTACTTTGCACTGAGTGCATGTATGTTAGTTTTGTTTGTAAAAATGAGGTTGCTGAAACAAATTTTATAGGTCTGTGGATGGGGTTGAAAAGACAGAAACCGGGCAGAAACATAACTCAAACATCAAATAATTTTCATTGTGAACACTTACATAGACACAAGAAACACATTAAAGGAGTATAACAGACCTTAAATACAGCTGAGGCATTTTAAACAGAGTTAACATTAAACATGGGGTTGTTTGTTTCTTGCAGAAGTGCTTAGAAAGCACTGCAAAAATCAGCTCACAAAGGTTCTTTGCAGGCTGTACATCCAGGGCTAAGACTACAATACTCCATTCATTTTAAACATTAGCCACACTTGTAATACGAAAACAATGTGCAAGTAAATTACTGAGATCCCCCAAAGCAAAACAAAAACCATTTATGGATGACATGATAAAAGCATCTCCCCAAGTAATATAAGAGTTATTGGAAAAGCTAACAAGGTAGAAAAGGAAAAGAAAGTGAGAGTAACAAAGCCATTGATTTCTATTTTCTTGGCAACATCATTCCAAAACAAAACATACTTCTTTAAAAAAAAAAAAAAAATCATCTATCCAAATGAATTCTACATTCTCAAAAAAAAAATTATGTCAGTGTGCTCAATAAAAACACATTGTTCTTCTTACAGGGCACAAAAAGACAGCCAAAAAGTATTACACTTCTCAATAACATTTCTTGCTTTCAGAAGTATCTATTTTTTAAAATTTCTTTTGTGACAGGGTCTTCCTCTGTCACACAAGCCAGAGTGCAGTAGCACAGTCACAGCTCACCACAGCCTGGAACTCTTTGGGCTCAAGCAATGCTTCAGCCTCAACCTTCAGAAGGATCTATTCTCAATTGGATTAGACTACTTCAAATTAGCTGTAGATTTCCCTAAAACTGTTAAGATTAAGGAATTGTGATTTACTCTTGGAAACAAAATAAATAATCTGAGTAATATACCTTGACAAATGAGGCTTTGATACAGTTTTCCACTTGTGCAGGGGTATAAAGCCAAAGATAATTCAAATAAAATGCACAGGCCAGGCATGGTGGCCCACACCTGTAATCCCAGCACTTTGGGAGGCCGAGGTGGGTGGATCGCCAGGTCAGGTGTTTGAAACCAGCCTGGCTGACATGGTAAAACCCCATCTCTACTAAAAACACAAAAATTTGCTGGGTGAGGTGGCAGGTGCCTGTAATCCCAGCTACTCAGGAGACTGAGGCAGAAGAATTGCTTGAATCTGGGAGGTGGAGGTTGCAGTGAACCAAGATCACGCCATTGCACTCCAGTGTGGGTGAAAGAGGGAGACTCTTGTCTCAGAAAAAAAAAAAAAAAGCACAATATCAGAGTAACTACCACATCATCTGACACTCTAAATCAGATAACACTATCTATCATGTGGTTATGCCAGTTAAATAACATGCACTCTGAAAATTCATAATGATGTGGATGGGAATATAGGAAAAAATTTTCTTTTTATTTATTTATTTTTAAAGACGGGGTTTCACCATGTTGGTCAGGCTGGTCTTGAACTCCCGACCTCAGGTGATCCACCCGCCTTGGCCTCCAAAGTGCTTGGATTACAGGCGTGAGCCACCACGCCCAGCCTGAAAAAAATTTCTTGAATCTTTTTCAATTTTCTTTTTTTTTTAAGATGGAGTCTCGCTCTGTCGCCCAGGCTGGAGTGCAGTGGTGCTATCTCGGCTCACTGCAACCTCCGCCACCCATGTTCAAGTGATTCTCCTTCCTCAGCCTCCCCAGTAGCCTGCCACTGTGCCTGGCTAATTTGTGTATTTTTAGTAGATACAAGGTGTCACCATGTTGGCCAGGCTGTTCTTGAACTCCTGACCTTGTGATCCACCCATCTTGGCCTCCCAAAGTGCTAGGATTACAAGTGTGAGTCACCGTGGCCAGCAAATTTTTTTCAACTTTCTAAGGTCTTTGGGAGGGCTGGGCATGATGGTTCATACCTATAATAATCCCATCGTTTTGAGAGGCTGAGGCAGGAGGATAGTTTGAGGCCAAGAGGTCCAGACCAGCTGGGAAACACAGTGATACCCCATCTCTTAAAACAAAAAGCAATTAGCCAGGTATGGTGATATGTGCCTGTAGTCCCAGCTACTTGGGAGGCTGAAGCCAGAGGACTGCCTGAGTCCAAGAGTTTGAACCTGCAGTGAGCTATGATTGTGCCATTGCACTCCAACCTGGGTGACAGAATAAGACTGTGTTGAAAGAAAAGTAGAGAAAGGAGTGAGGGAGTGAGGGAAGGAGGGAAGGAAGAAAGGAAGGAAGTCAGGAGGGAAGGAAGAAAGGAAGGAAGTCAGTCAGTCTTGGGGAACTGACAAATCATAACCCAAAATTAGGATACAATTTAAAAGCATTCAGAATTTCCATAAATCTCTCAATAATGGATCAGCAGGTTATGAGGGTATGTGTTTCTGGCCTAAAAACTTCCTCAACTTGGCCGGGTGTGGGGACTCACCCCTGTAATCCCAGCATTTTGGAAGGCTGAGGCAGGTGGATCACAAGGTCAGGAGTTTAAGACGAGCCTGGCCAAGATGGTGAAAACCTGTCTCTACTAAAAACACAAAAAATTAGCCAGGCATGGTGGTGAGCACCTGTAATCCCAGCTACTCGGTACTTAGGAGGCTGAGGCAGAGAATTGCTTGAACCTGGGAGGCGGAGGTTGCAGTGAGTTGAGATCGTACCACTGCACTCCAGCCTGAGCAACAGAGTGAGACTCCACCCCCCTCAAAAAAAAAAAGTTCCTCAACTTAAATCTAGCAATGTATAAAATACACTCAACTCATCACAGGTTTCTATTTGTTGAAAAATTAGAAACTGCACTGGGTCTAATTTTTTTTCTCTTTTTAAAACAAAATCTTGCTCTGTCACCTAGACTGAAGTACAGTGGTGACATTTTGGCTCACTGAAACCTCTACCTCCCAGGTTCAAGGGATTCTCCTGTCTCAGCTTCCATCCAGAGTAGCTGCGATTTCAGGCACATGCCACCATACCCAGCTAATTTTTGTATATTTAGTAGAGACAGGGTTTCTCTATGTTGGCCAGGCTGGTATCAAACCCCTGACCTCAGGTGATCCACTGCCTTGGCCTCCCAAAGTGCTGGGATTACAGGCGTGGCCACTGGGCCAGTGGGAGGTAGGAGGATTGTTTGAGGCTAAGAGTTCGAGACTAGCCTGGCCAACACTGTGGAACCCTATCTCTACTAAAAATACAAAAATTAACTGGGACTGGTGGTACAGGCCTATAGTCCCAGCTCCTTGGGAAGCTGAGGAATGAGAATCACTTGAGCCTGGGAGGTAGAGGTTGCAGTGAGCCGAGGCGGTGCCACTGCACTACAGCCGGGGTGACAGAACAAGAGTCTGACTCCAAAAGAAAAAAAGAAAAATCCCATTTCTCATTTTCTGTTAATCTATTTCTAAATGTTCATGCAGTTTTTCATAACCAATGCAATCTTAGCAAAACATTTTCATCAAAAAGATGGGGGCCTAAGAATAAGGTTAAGAATTAAGATAATGAGGGCTGGGTGCGGTGGCTCATGCCTGTAATCTCAGCACTTTGGGAGGCCAAGGCGGGCGATCACAAGGTCACGAGTTCGAGATTAACCTGGCCAACATAGTGAAACCCTATCTCTACTAAAAATACAAAAATTAGCCAGGTGTGGTGGCTCATACCTATAGTCCCAGCTACTCAGGAGGCTGAGGAAGGAGACTCACTTGAACCTGGGAGGTGGAGGTTGCAGTGAGCCGAGCCTGTGCCATTGCACTCCAGCGTGGGTGACAGAGTAAGACTCTGTCTCCAAAAAAAAAAAAAAAAAAGAGGGAATACCAGACTAGAGTTGGGAGATTTGGCTAACTGTGAGACCTTGGCATCGTCATCTCACATGCCTGATTCTCTCTTTCCTCATTCAATTATTATGCAGCACATGGAGTCAATGAATGCCGTAATTTCCTTTCTAATAGTAAAAAAAATTCCAACTAGCACCAGTGTACAGTTTTGGATGTATGTAATGTCAACTACTTATATATACTGATTAATAGTTTAAAAATAAGTTAAGAAACATAACGCTAACAACCATCTTTAAGGGACAGTTATTTTTATCCTTGTTTTTTACAAATGAGAGATCAAGTGCTCCACGGGCTCCAAACAGCAACTCTGCAGCATAGAAACGTCAGCGCGCCGGTTCAACCTCACTTTCCCAAGTCCAAATTCAATAGTTCTTCTACTGCACAGGACAGTCCAGTGACAGCATTTTCAGTGGTCACAAAGGAATTTCAGAGTCACACACATAGGCACATAAGATGAAAAAATAGTCCCAGAAGTTTGGCTTGTCCTAGTGTTCTCAGATGCTCCCCATTACTAGAATTAACGGAACACTCATCCCTATTGATTCTTAGTACTTAAACTGACTTGTATCTATGAAACTCCCTACTTCACTGTCCCCAAATACCTGGGGCATTTACACTTGTATAACTGGGGTGAAAATACTCTCACTGGACTGTGATGTACAGTAGAATAGAAGAACGACTGAATTTGGACTTGGAAAAGTCTGACCGAACACCTGCTCTGACATTTATATCCTCTATTCTTTCCATTCTAAAGTAGCACCACTGTAGGGACAATGAACTTTATCATGAGCCACACTTATGATTAAGCCAAGAAACAAGTCTCGAAAAATTGCCAAGAATGGGCATTATAAATGACATTCTCTGATAAGCCAGAAATTATGGCAACCTTCAGTACCAAAAAAACAAAGAAAGAAAAAGTTTCTAGGTAGTTAGAAGTTAATGCACACAGTCCTAAATAACATAGCTCAAAATAAAGGAAATTTTAAAATGCTCAGAACTACCAGAACAAAGTAAATTTAGCAAGGTCACAGGATAAAAGATCAAAACAAATACTTTCTACTATATACTTGGAATAAAAATTGGACTATTACATACTTGAAATAATTTTTTAAAATTTCAGATTCAATAACATCTGAAAATATATTTAGAGACAAATTTAACAAAATACAAGTAATTCTACTCTAAAAAAGAAATAAAGAAAATAAATTATACAGAGCCTAAATAAATGATTAGCATATTTTATTGATTGTTTGGAAGACTCAATATTGTTACTATGTCAATTTACCCTGATATGGTTTGGCTCTATGTCCCCACCTAAACTGTACTCCTGACCTGTCCAGGGAGGGAGGTGATTGGATCACAGGGGCGGTTTCTCCCATGCTGTTCTCATGATAGTGAGTGAGTTCTCAGGAGATCTGATGGTGATGTGTTTGACAGTTCCTCCTTCACATACTCTTCTTCTGCTGCCTTGTGAAGAAGGTTCCTGCTTTCCCTTCCACCATGACTGTAAGTTTCCTGAGGCCTTCTCGGGCATACAAAACTGAGTCAATTAAACCACTTTCCTTCATAAATTACCCAGTCTCAGGCAGTATCTTTATAGCAGTGTGAAAATGGACTAACACAGCCCCCAAAGTGATGTATAGCCTTAATGAAGATTAATCAAATTCAAACAAGCTTTATAAAAAAGCAATTCAGGCTGGGCGTGGTGGTTCACACCTGTAATCCCAGCACTTTGGGAGGCCTAGGCAGGTGGATCACTTGAGCTCAGGAGTTTGAGAGCAGCCTAGCCAACATGGTGAAATCCCATCTCTACTAAAAATACAAAAATTAGCCAGGTGTGGTGGTACACACCTGTAATCCCAGGTACTCAGGAGGCTGAGACAGGAGAATTGCTTGAACCTGGGAGGCAGAGGTTGCAGTGAGCCAAGATCACGCCACTGCACTCCATTCTAGCCTAGGTGACAGAGCAAGACTCCGATGCAAAAAAAAAAAAAAAAAAAAAAAAGCAATTCAAATTTTTATACAAATGCAAAACTTAAAGTAGCCAAAACAAGAACAAGGCTGAAGGACTTGCACTAACTGATTTCAACGTTTACTATATAGTAATCATGACAGTGTGGTATTGGTAAAAAGGATAGTCAGAAACCGATGGAAAAGAAGAGAATACAGAAATAGGCCAGGCACAGTGATTCATGCTTGTAATCCCAGCACTTTGGGAGGCCAAGGTGAGAGGATCACTTGAGTCCAGGAGTTCAAGACCAGCCTGGGCAACATAACAAGACCCCATCCCTACCAAAAAATTTCAAAAATTACTCCTGTGTGGTGGCATGCACCCCATGGTATCTGTGGTCCCAGATAGGTGGCTGAGGTGGGAGGACTGCTTGAGCCTAGAAGGTCAAGACTGCAGTGAGCAGTGATTGTGCCACTGCAATCTAGCAATCTAGCCTGGGCGACAGAGATCCCAGCTCAAATCCGCCCCACCCCCCCCACACACAAAAGCAAGAACAACTTACATGTGCTTTAAAATTTTATATATATATATATATATATATCCATCTGAAAAAAAGGAAAAAAATTTTGTTCCCCACTCTCCCTGCTAGATGTAACCAGTTTTATTAAGTCTGTGTATCTGACCTTTCCTTTTTTTTTTTTTTGTCTGGACCCTTTCCTCTACTGAGAGACCTTTCTTTTTTCAAATATTCCTTCTGTTATAGTTTGTGTCTCCTCCAAAATATGTGTCCCCTCCAAAACTCATGTTAAAATTTAACCCCTAGGCCGGGCATGGTGGCTCATGCCTATAATCCCAACACTTTGGGAGCCTAGGCCAGGGGCAGTGGCTCATGCCTGTAATCCCAGCATTTTGGGAGACTGAGGCGGGCGGATTACCTGAGGTCAGGAGTTTGAGAGCAGCCTGATCAACATGGAGAAACCCCTGTCTCTACTAAAAATACAAAATAAGCCGGGCGTGGTGGCGCATCCCTGTAATTCCAGCTACTTGGGAGGCTGAGGCAGGAAAATCACTTGAACCCGGGAGGCAGAGGTTGTGGTTAGCCAAGATTGCACCATTGCACTCCAGCCTGGTAACAAGAGCAAAACTCCATCTCAAAAAAAAAAAAAAAAAAAAAAAAATTAACCCCTTATGTGGCAGTAGAGAGAGGCAGGCCTTTAAGAGGTGACTGGGTCATGGAGGCTCTGCCTTTCTGAATGAATTAATCCATTCACAGATTAATGGGTTATCACGGGGGTAGGACTGATTGCTTTCTAAGCAGAGAAAAAGAGAACCGAGCTTGCACACTCAGCTCCATGTGATATTCTTGGCACTCTGCAGAGTCCCACCAGCAAGAAGGCCCTCACCCAAAGTAGCCACTTGATCTTGAACTTTTCAGCCTCTACAACTATAAAAAATAAATTCCTTTTCTTTATGAGTTACCATTTCAAGTATTCTGGTATAAGCAACAGAAAACAGATTAAAACACCTTTTTCTCCCCCTTTTGGGGTTGGAGTTCAGTGGCATGATCTTGGCTCACTGCAACCTCTGCCTCCCAGGTTCAAGCGATGCCCCTGCCTCTGCCTCCCAAGCAGCAGGGATTATAGGTGCCCACCACCATATCCAGCTAATTTTTGTATTTTTAGTAGAGACGGGATTTCACCATGTTGGTCAGGCTGGTCTTGAACTGTTGACTGCAGGTGATCTGCCCACCTTGGCCTCTCAAAGTGTTGGGATTACAGGTGTGAGCCACCATGCCTGGCCCCAAGAGACCTTCTTAGTCTCCTTTGCCAGATCTTTCTTTTTTTTAAGGAAAAAAAAAAAACTAGAGACAGGGTTCACCATGTTGTCCAGATTGGTCTCAAACTCGTGGACTCAAGCGATCCACACACCCCAGCCTCCCAAAGTTCTGGGATTACAGGCGTGAGGCACTGTGCCCAACCTAGATCTTTCTTTTACCTGACCTCGGCCCTCTCCTCTTCCTATCTCCCCAGGTGACTCATCTGGTCCATGGTGTAGTTTAAAATACTATCCCATATTTGTATTTCTGTTTTTGACCTCTAGATTTATATATGTAAGTGAGCGACTTGGATGGTTCTTAAGTGTCTCAAAATTAACATGTCCTTTTCTCCCTATGCCTACCCCCTTCTTGTAACAAACCTGGTCTTCTCCAAACCTCCCTTCTCCCTGTACCTGGCACAACCACCCACCCAGTCACTAAATCCAGAAGCTTAGTCATCCCCGACTCTTCCCTTTTCCTTACCACTCATTTAATCCAAGACCAAGTCCTATACCAAATAAATATATTTGGTATCCACACACTGCTGTCCATCTAGTTTGCTACCCTTCTAGTCCAGACCATCTTCATCTTCTACTTGGATTACTGCAGGGGACTCTCAACTTCTCTCTCCACTGCTATTCTTGCACCGTTCAATTCATCCTTCACACAAGAGCAACAATGAACTTCTCATAAATCCTATTACTTCTCTGCTTAAAATTGTAGAATGATTTCCTACTGCATTCAAAATCAGATCCAAACTAATTCCCTCAGCTTACAAAGTTCTACATGACCTGGATCCTGCATATATTTCCCATATCATCCCATGTCAATGTATTCCAAGTCTATTATGCTTCGGCCTCAAAGAAGCCTATATCTACCTTAACTCTCTCTTAGGCCCTCATCTGCTGCACTCCTAACAATTCTTGTTTCCCACTGTTTTCCCCAGAACTTGGTGTAAGGCCTGGGATACAAGATGTTTGTTCACTGACTGGATAATGAACAGATAAGGTAACAGATGTCACTGGAAAATGATCTTTTGTGTTAAAATATATCATTAAACATCAAAAGTTTCAAGTGCCAAATTCTGTGTTATGGCTTACACAGATAATGTAATCTGTTAATACCAAAAAGTTAACAGAATGGCCCAAAAGAATGCCTCATCTGGTTAAGAATCTCACATATGTTGTAAAATATACACAAAATGAAATGTATACTCAGATATTTATTTACTGGAACTTCATTAATAATCAGCAAACAAAAATTAAGTAAGCAGCAACATAAGGATATGCTTTTAGAAGAGGGCTGGGAAAGAGTTCTTGGCAATAGCTTAGGGGGCCGCATGATGATAATGATCACAATCATGGTAAACTATACGCTACAGACACTGTTCTAAATGCTTTATTTAAACCTATTCACGTGATCCTAACAATCAAGGTATTGACTTCATTACTAGGAGGAAACTGAGATAGCAAGAAGTAACTAATCCAAGGGTTGCATAGTAACAGAGCCGGAATTTGAAAAAAAGCAGTCTAGCTTTATAGCTCTGCAGTCTAGCTTTATAGCTCTGGCTTTTAACACTGCCTACCTAGTCCTTCCAGATAATCTACAAAGAACAAAGTTACCATTTAAAAACTCAAGGACTAGAGAAAATACTCCCATGAACTAAGGAAAAGATTAAGCAGTTCGAGAATACTAACAAACTCTTCAGCAACTATAGGTATACTAGCTGGGATATAATTACTCAACGGATTGCCCTGGTATCACCTTTTATCCGACACAGAAAATTACCTCTTGTTCAAATTTCCTTGATTCTGCAAACCAAGGAGCATATTTCAAAATGAGCTTTGTATAAGGGTCTACATAATACCTAACCTCAGTCCAGCAAACTCTATCCAAAGTTGCTTTGCTATATAAAATAAGGAATTTCTTGAGGCAATATGGTCTTAAAAATTTACTACTCTCCAAAATATTTGCAAGGCTTTGTGAAAGCAGGTTAACAATTTACAAAACCACAACAAAGTTATCAATATTCCATTTGTCCTGTTTATTAGGATTCTCTAATCTAGAGTTCATTTTCACACCAAAATGGGAGACACACCAAGGGTACCTGGGCAAAAATAGGAATGACAGTAGCATTTAGCACTATCATCTCTGAGAAAGGCTAAAGAGACTAAAAAGTTTGTGAAATCAATGGAACCAAAAAAAGAGTACTCAACAATACAAAGAATTAATCCTTCTACAATGACTATTTACTGAGAACAAAGTAACTACAGAAATGGCTCTCTATATAATAGATAATTAATATAAAAAGTATTAAAATTACAAACAGCTTGGGGAGTTTGTTTTGTTTTGACGGAGTCTCGCTCTGTCATCAGGCTGGAGTGCAGTAGCGCATCTGCAACCTCCGCCATCCGGGTTTAAGCAATTCTCTTGCCTCAGTCTCCCCAGCAGCTGGGACTACAGGTGCACGCCGCCATGCCCAGGTAATTTTTTGTATTTTTATAAGTAGAGACGGGGTTTCACCGTGTCGCCCAGACTGGTCGCAAACCTCTGAAGCTCTGGCAATCCGCCCGCCTTGGCCTCCCAAAGTGTTGGGATTACAAGCGTGAGCCACAGCGCCCTGCCAGTTTTTTTTTTTTTTTTTTTAAGACGGGGTTTCACCATGTTGGTCAGGCTGGTCTTACTCCCGACCTTAGGTGATCCGCCCGCCTTGGCCTCCAAAGTGCTTGGATTACAAGCGTGAGCCACCAAGCCCGGCCTTTTTTTTTTTTTTTTTTAATGGAGACTTCCTCTTTTGCCCAGGCTGGAGTGTTGTGGTGCAATCTCGGCTCACTGCAACCTCTGCCTGCTGGTTCAAGTGATTCTCGTGCCTCAGCCTCAGCTGAGGATTACAGGTGTCCACCACCATGCCTGGCTAATTTTTTCTATTTTTTGTAGAGATGGGGTTTCACCATGTTAGACAGGCTGGTCTCAACTCCTGACCTCAGGTGATTTGCCCGCCTCAGCCTCCAAAAGCGCTGGGATTACAGCGGTGAGCCACTTCCCCACCCAGTTCTCTCCTACTCTTTAGCAACAACATTCACAGTAGACACGTACTACAAGGCTCCTCTGTCATTTCCACTGGCCAGAAAGAAGATAACTCAACACGTGATAGTCATGAAACATGAACTGGGACAAACTACTCTGAAGAATATAACTGATTTTCTTTCGTTAATCTATTACACTTCAGATCTAGCCAAGCAGTTTTCGTTATGCTACAATTTATAAGACTAAACTAGCTAAAGAGAGAAAAAAAGTTTGTAAATAAGGTTTATGTGTCTACGTGTGTATGTGGATAGATCCCTTTAATAATTAAGAGTAATCATCTTCATGTGAACCAGGAAATATTACCAAACCATAATGAGATGCCTGGATACAATCTTGTTAGAACAGAAAAAACACCTGAGACCTTACAGTTCAGGTTCTAGCACTACCTAAGCCAGATGACCTCAAGCAAGCCAGTTACTAACTGCTGATTGTTTCTGACCCTTAATTTTCTCCTCTGTTAAATAGGAATCTACCTATACATTCACAGAAGTTCCTTCTAATTCTAAATATTGGTTTCAATGAAATAATGAGGTTTCTTACTTAATGTAAGTAAGGTAGGACTACTTCTAATCTTAACTATACATAAGCAAAAAAGTTCAGCTTTGTCTGCACTTCGAAATTCTCAAGTGACAATACGTGATGACCAAAAAGGATCAGATTTAAACTCCCAAATGCAAAACTATACTCATTTTCCAGGCACCTATTTATTAACCATGGTGACTAATTCAATGGATCATAGTATCAAACTACTCTTTGCTAACTTTACTGTGTTCAAAAGTAGGGCAAAGATCATCTCAGAAAAGTATGTGATAATATTTTCAGATAATGATGCAAAGCAACAGTATTCTGCACTGACATAGCTCCAGTTCTAAGAGTAAAGTGATATTATATTTTCATTTATATAGTAATTTCATATTTACGATCTCATTTAATCTTTGTGACAGCTGTATGAAAGAAAGTGAGCAGAATTTTTAGCAACACAATCTAGACCAGCTCAGAACGTTAGGCAACCTGTCAGCCATTACTTAACAAGTGTTGGAGCCCAGACTTCAATCCAGATCTTCTGATTTAAAGTTTAATAATCACCAAAATCCTAAAAAATGGTGATCCAAGCCAAAAGCGAGAAGTTGGAGAAGCGAGCAAAACTGGATAATCAGCCCTTCAACTGAACATAAGGAATATAAGATCAGATTTGGCAGTTATATAATCAAGAAGCAAATTTACCGAATGTTAAACTAATGATACATCTAACTATTATAATTCCATATCTCAAATCTTGTCACCGTGTTTCAAAGTCAAGTGTGAACAAATTTTCAAACTCAAAATAATAACAACATGTAAACTGACAAACTGATTAAACTAGCTATAGGTGAATTGCTAAAAGACATCAAAACAAGGCTGTATGTATATTTTCTTCTGGAATGTGACTGACAGAAATTAAACTGTATTAATCAATTGTAATCAAGTAGGATATATCCCTCAAACGAAAAAAATAACCTTCAGATAATGTAAGCAAAGTAGTAAAATATAAAATTTCTACTTGAGAGAGTCACTTCATACCTATACATATCAGTCACATTTGTCTAGGTACCACCAACCCTCTTCACAGTAAAAACATAAGCTACAATGCATACAATGATGCCTAGTAAATACGTTTCTTCCTTTCATCATCTATGCTAAGAACACACAACTAAAATCAGAGCTAATGACAATATAATTAATAGGTAGTAGCAACTGGAATATTCAATTCTCTATCATGACAACACTAGACACACTTGTACAAGCTTCTCCAAATTATCAATTCAATCTGTCCACAAAATCTCTGACAAGCCCCAAAGGAGAAATGAAAGACGTTAAAATTAGGATAAGGAGCATGCTGCCAAAACACGTCAACCGTGGCCAGTCTACGTGTATTACTAGATTTTTGCATGGAGTTGCAGGTAAATAAAAGATGATTGTGTAAAATCTTCTGGAGGTCATAAGTAATCTAGCAGTGTGACACAGGGCCACATGTGGTTTCTGGAATTTTAGAGATTAAGTCGACCTTTACGTTTTACTGCAATACCAACACTGTAATAAAATACAGGGGTCGGGGGTCAGGAGTTTGGAAAGGCAGACAACTCTTTTTTCATGAAAGCAGCCCGCAAGATCTGAGAAGTTCCTCTCCAAGGGCTCTGCGGAGCGAAGGCCCATTCCCTTGGCTACCCTGTACCACCAGCGCTTTAGATGGCATTTGCAAACCTGGATTTCGTTTAGGGGCGAATACATCTAACATCATGCGCTAGAGGTTCGGGTGAGCAAAAACCAAACTGACAGATCCTGAGAAACAGCTCAGTCATCAGCAGGGAAGACCTTCTCCACTGACTACAAGGTCCTGGACATCCCGGGACTACGAGGTTCTCTAAAGAAGCCTAGTAAGGCTTCCAAGTCCGCAGAGATGAGAACGAACAGTAGGGGGTCCAGTGTCTGGGTTGAATGTCCGGGTGATCAACCATGAGGAGGTGTCCCAAATAACCTGGCTACCACCAGAGTGAGACATCCAGAGTCAGCAGCGTCCTATAACCCTGCTGGAAGTCGGAATCACAGTGCCCCAGATCGTAATTCCTAAGCAGGAGAGCTCCGGAAGGAGCCAAGCTCTGAGGACAGCCACAAGCTTCGGTCCCCATTTCCCTGAGTTAGTTTACCTACCCGCTCCGACCCCGGCTTCTCCGGATCCTGGAAGCGGCTCCTGACCGACTCACACCCGCCGCTGGGCTCCGGTCAACCGGAAGCCTTTACGTCACTTCCGGTCCGGTCCCCCGCCTTTGCCCCCGGAGACCGCCTCCAGAAGAGAAAAGTTCCTCCCTCCTTTTGGCGAGCTCGGTTGATCCTCGCGGGATTTCAGTTCGGCTCTTAGTGCGGGCCCTGTGGGTGTGGCAAGAGGAAGAATGACTGCTCGCTTTGTGATTCTTGTTCCGGAACTTGTTACCCAGGGACCCCGGAAGAGGTAGCTCGGGCGATAGAAACGTGTTCGCTGTCCAGAAGAAGGGAAGGCGCGAGTGAGAAAAAGAGGTACTGTAGGTAGGTCGGCTCCTTACAGGGCGAAGGAAACTAGTATCATTATCCATTCTCTCTACAGTTGGAACGTTTCTTTTCACCTCATTTTATTACCCACCTTCCTCATTTTGTCCTTTATAAACTGTCTTCCGCCCAGGGACCGCTGAGCCCTTCTGTCCCTGTTCTGGGAACTGTCCTATGGAAGAAAGGAGCAGGCTGCAGGGGAGGGAAAGACTGAGAATTTCTAGTTCCCAGCAAAGCCTCCATGCAGGCAGTATCGATGCGCTCTCTCCGAAATTGGTAACATAGCGCGCAGGCCTCACACCCTCAGCTGGGCACTTATGAATACCCCCCCGCGTATCAAGCTGTCGAGCTCTGAGTGGAAAGAAAAGGTTTCTAAGAATGTAATCGAAAATTTGGGGCTGGGCGCGGAGGCTCACGCCTGTAATCCCAGGACTTTGGGAGGCGGATGTGGGCGGATCACCTGAGATCAGGGGTTCGAGACCAGCCTGGCCAACATGGCGAAAACCCATCTCTACTAAAAATACAAAAATTAGCCGGACGTGGTGGCGCGTGCCTGTAATCCCAGCCACTCGGGAGGCTGAGGCAGGAGAATCACTTGAATTCGGGAGGCGGAGGTTGCAGTGAGTCGAGATGGGGCCACTGCACTCCAGCCTGGGGGACAGAGTGAAACTTCATCTCAGCAAAAAAAAAAAAAAAAGAAAAAAGAAAATTTTGGTCCCTTCATCACACAAAGAGATTGCCTAGAGAGGTACTTAATCCTTACTAACATAGCCCGGGCACTGTACTAGACTCTGGGAATATGCTATACAGGGAAAGTGAGGCAGTGGCTTTAAGGGTCAGAGAAGATTTGGGAAATTTTTTTTTTAAGGTTGGAAACTGCATACCGGGTGCAGAGGCTCGTGCCTGTAATCCCAGCACTTTGGGAGGCCGAGACAGAATTACTTGAGCCCAGAAGTTTGAGACCAGTGTGGGCCACATGTTGAGACTCCTGTCTCTTAAAAGAAGGAAGGAAAGAAATAGGATTAACAGGTGGAGTAATGGGATCAAGAGCACTACTGAGATGGGTTTACTCAGGCAGGGGAATTAGAAGGCACCAAGAGGAAGATTTTATAGGATGTACTTAACTTTGTTGTGCTGTCATTGCCCAGAATTATTTATGACACAAAGAATGGTTGTTTTACCTTAGCCTCAAGCACTGGGCTTATTGATATCCTTATAGTAAGTGTACAGAAAAGAGACAGACGTCCTTTTAGAGGAGTTAGATGATAAATCTGATCAGGTTAATATGAGATTAGAACATCCTTAAGAACAAAAATATGTGTTAATTTTAGCATTTTTTTTTTGAGATGGCTCTTGCTCTGTTGCTCAGGCTAGAGTGCAGTGGCATAAAATCTCGGCTCACTGCAACCTCCTCCTCCTGGATCAAGCTATTCTCCTGCCTCAGCCTCCCAAGTAGTTGGGATTACAGGCGCCCGCCACCGCGCCTGACTAATTTCTATGTTTCTAGTAGAGATGGGGTTTCACCATCTTGGCCAGGCTGGTCTCGAACTCCTGACCTCATGATCCACCTGCCTCAGCCTCCCAAAGTGCTGGGATTACAGGTGTGAGCCACTGCGCCCGGCCAATTTTAGCATTTTTATTGATTAGACACTCCATTGAGATAGGGGACATAAACAATAAATAAACTTGGTAATTTTTGGAACTTTCACTGTTCTCTGTTTTTGATCTTATTGGTGTATGGTTTTTTTTTGTTTTTTTGGAGACAGGGTCTTTCTTTGTTGCCCAGCCTGGAGTACAGTGGCACAGTCATGGCTCACTGCAGCCTCCACCTCCCAGCCTGCGGTGTCCTGCCACCTCAGCCCCTTGAGTAGCTGGGAGTATGGTGATGTGCCACCACATCTGGCTAATTATTTAAAATTTTTTATAGAGACAAGGTCTCACTATGTTGCCCAGTTTGGTCTCAAACTGGGCTCCAGAGATGCTGTTGCCTCTACCTCGAGCAACTCCTTGAGGTCTGGAGTTCCAGACCAGTCTGGACAATGTAGCAAGATCAAGTCCATAAAAAAAAAGTAAAAAACTTAAAAAACAATTAGCAGGATGTGGTGGCCTGTGCCTGTAGTCCCAGCTACTTGGAAGGCTGAGGTGGGAGAATGGTTTGAGCCCATGAGTTTGAGGCTGTAGTGAGCTATGATGATGTGACTGCACTCTAGCCTGGGTGACAGAGGGAGACCCCTTCTCTTTATTTTTTTATTATTTATTTTTCTAAGAGACGGGGTTTCACCATGTTGGCCAGGCTGGTCTTGAACTCCTGACCTCATGATCCACCCACCTCAGCCTCCCAAAGTGCTGGGATTACAGATGTGAGCCACCGCACCTGGCTGACCCCTTCTCTTAAAATAAAAAAAGAAAAGAAAAGAAAAAGGCAGCTTCTCTGTTTGAGCCTTATGTTTCTCATCTTTAAAATTAGGCTGATATATCTTCCTTTTTATATATTCATAGCAACGATAAATAAGGTAATGGATAATATAAAGGATTTAGTATGTTATCCAGCACATAATACCTTCTCTATATAGAGCAGTTTCTTCTTCAGATAGTACTTGAATCTAGTATATGGGATATTTGGTTACTTTGCAACCTAGAGATTATTTCAGAGAATCCTAATTGTTAATATAGAGGTTAATATACCTTTTTAGAAATAATTGAATATTTGTTCAGTTTGGAGTCTGGTTGTTAGATTATCAAAGAAAATCCTGCTGATATGTAAGCATTAAATAGAAACTTGGCCAGGCGTGGTGGCTCATGCCTGTAAATCCCAGCACTTTGGGAGGCCGAGGCGGGTGGATCACTTGAAGTCAGGAGTTCGAGACCAGCCTGGCCAACATGGTGAAACCCCATCTCTACTAAAAATGCAAAAATTAGCTGGGTGTAATGGCATGTGCATGTAATCTCAGCTACTTGGGAAGCTGAGGCAGAAGAATCACTTGAACCTGGAGGCAGAGGTTGCAGTGAGCTGAGATGGCACCACTGCGCCTCCAGCTTGGGTGATAGAGTGAGATGCCATCTCAAAAAAAAAAAACAAAAACAGCTGGGTGCAGTGGCTGGCTCACGCCTGTAATCCCAGCACTTTGGGAGGCCAAGGTGGGTGGATCACAAGGTCAGGAGTTCGAGACCAGCCTGGCCAACATGGTGAAACCCCGTCTCTACTAAAGATGCAAAAAAAGAAGTAGCAGGGCATGATGGCATGAACCTGTAATCCCAGCTACTTGGGAGGCTGAAGCAGGGGAATTGCTTGAACCAGGGAGGTGGAAGTTGCAGCGAGCCGAGATCACACCACTGCACGCCAGCCTGGGTGATGGAGTGAGACTCTGTCTCAGAAAACAAAAGCAAAAACAAAAACTGAGTGATAGATGTGTTATGAGATAATGTGGGTTTTCAAAACTTTAGGAATTCTCTGTCTTTGTTGCTTTGTTGTTTTTGGGAGTTGGGGTCTGTAAAGGCACTAGAACCATAAAGTACTATGTCTGTGCAGCCCTGTCACCATATTTAGGTACTTGAGCAGGAGAGTACTGAAACTAGGTGCTTACAGCTTACCCTATGTGACCCGCCTACTTCTGGCCACTCCATGTCAGTCTCCTCTGATTCCTAATGTTCATTTCCTCAGGATTATGTTTCAGTTCTTTATTCTATATACTTGTCCAAGTGGCCTCATACTCTCATCTCTTCAGTAACTTTATATGGTAAGGTCTCTCAAATCTATATTTCCAGCCCAGACCTTTCTGACTTTAAACTGATTATTTCCTAGGCCTTTCTCTCCTTGAAGCTGATACATCCTTTTTTTTCCCTTCTTCTTTCTAGGTATCTCTGAGATGTCTTTTGTCCAGAACAAATCTAATTCATTATCTTTTCCATTCAAACCTGGTATTTCACCAGAATTCTCTGTTTGTTCAAATCTAAGTGTCGTTCTGAACTTCTCCCTTTCTTTTATCACCAGACTTCCCCTCAGTCACTAAATCAGACAGGTATGCCTTAGCCACTGGTTTTCTTTCCCATTCTCACTACTGTTGTCTAAATGATCATCATTTCATCTGGACTGTTGGGAGACGCATAATATAGTAATGTGAAGAACAAGGGTGGTTGGGCGCGGTGGCTCACGCTTGTAATCCCAGCACTTTGGGAGGCCGAAGCGGGTGGATCACAAGGTCAGAAGATCGAGACCATCCTGGCCAACACAGTGAAACCCTGTCTCCACTAAAAATACTAAAAAAAAAAAAAAAAAATTAGACGGGCGTGGTAGCATGCGCCTGTAGTCCCAGCTACTCAGGAGGCAGAGGCTGGAGAATTGCTTGAACCCGGGAGGCGAAGGTTGCAGTGAACCAAGATGACGCCACTGCACTCCAGCCTGGGCAACAAAGCGAGACTACATCTCCAAAAATAAAAAAGAACAAGGGCTTGACAGGGTGTGGTGGCTTGGCTCATGCATGTAATCATAGCACTTTGGGAGGCTGAGGCAGGTGGATCCCCTGAGGTCAGGAGTTTCAGATCAGCCTTGCCAACATGGTGAAAGCCCATCTCTACTAAAAATAGAGAAAATTAGCCAGGCATGGTGGCGGGTGCATATAATCTCAGCTGCTTGGGAGGCGGAGGCAGGAGAATGGCTTGAACCTGTGAGGTGGAGGTTGCTGTGAGCCAAGATTGAGCCATTGCACATAGCCTGGGCAACAAGATCAAGACTCCCTCTCGAAAAAAAAAAAAAGGGTTGGGGATGGCGCTCTGGATTAAAATGGCCGCTTATGAGCTGGGTGAATTTAGACAAACTATAACGTGTGTACTTCCATTTTCCACATCTGAAAAATGGGGATCATAATTATGTACAGATGCTTCTCAATTTAGGGTGGGGTTATATCCTGATAAACGCATCACAAATTGAAAATACCATAAATTGAGAGTCAGGCACAGTGGCTCATGCCTGTAATTCCAGCTGCCTGGGAGGCTGAGGTGACAAAGATCAAGACCAGCCTGCAACATAATGAAACTCCTGTCTCAAAAAAGTCTTTTTAATAAGCTGGGTATGGTGGTGTGTGCTTACAGTTCCAGCTACTGGGGAGGTCGAGGTGGAAAGATTGCTTAAGCTCAGGAGTTTGAGGCTGCAGTGAGCTACGATCACACCACTGTACTCCAGCCTGTGCGAAAGAGTGAAACTTTCTCTTAGAAAAAGAAATACGATAAGTTGGAAATAAATTTAATACACCCAACCTACCAAACATCGTAGCTTAGCCTAGCCTACCTTAAACATGCTCAGAACAATTTATTAATGTACAGTAGGGCAAAATCGTCTAATATAAGGCCTACAAGTGTTGAATACCTCATGTAATTCCTTGAATACTGTACTGAAGGTGAAAAACAATGTTTGTATGCGTACATAAAGTTTCTACTGAATGTGTATTGCTTTTGAACCATTGTAAAGCCAAAAAACCTAAGCGAACCTACAGTAAGTCTATGACCAACTGTATTAACCTTGACGTGCTGTTGGGAGCATTAAAAAAGACAATTCCTGTAGTGTTTAGCCAGTGTATAACAAAACTCATAAATGTTAACTGTTGTTACATTATAGCAGCCTCTGAAATGATCTCCCTGTATCTACTGCCAACATCCAGTTCATTCTTTACCTTGAAGGCCCAAGTATCTTTTAGACCAGGGGTCCCCGTGGCCTGTTAGGAACTGGGCTACATAGCAGGAGGTGAGCCGTGGGCAAGTGTGTGAAGTTTCATCTGTATTTGCATCCGCTCCCCATTGCTCGAATTACCTCCTGAGCGCCATCTCCTGTCAGATTAGCGGCAGCGTTAGATTCTCATAGGAGTGTGAACCCTATTGTGAACTGCCTATGCGAGGGATCCAAGTTGTACGCTTCTTATGAGAATCTAATGTTCTGTCACTGACGCTCTGTCACTGCCTCCCATCTCACCCCAATGAGACTGTCGAACGCCTTTTTATTACATTTACTACTCGTCTATGAACAGCTGACAGTGGCCTGTATTCAGGACTATATCCTCAGCTTAACAAGGTGCATGGCTGGCATATGGCGTTTGTTTCATTGAACTTCTCTTGGTCTGAATTTCTTCATTTTTGATATGGCAGTAATCCTTGCTTCTCAGTGTTACGTGGATCAACTAACACAATACATGTCAAAGTATTGTGGAAACTTTGAGCTATAGAAACACAGTTTTAAAACAGAATGAAAGAAATTCCAAATTAGGATTGGACCATTTCAAAACCATTGCTAAAGTATAAGCATCATTAGAGAAAAGACGTTCTGCTTTCTGCACTCCTGTATCACCTAGACCCTAGAACAGGTTCAATCAGGATTTGTGGAAGGGAAACAGTATATCATAAAACTAAAAGAACTGACAAAGTAGAAAGTAGTCACAATTATATTTCAGATGCCTATTCTTATACCTATGCTCTGGGCTTTGTATCTCTTTATAATTGTTCATCTCCAAAATCAAAACCCCATGAACCTCTCTAAGTCTTAACAGCTTACTTTCATCACACCTGTTCTTCAACAGCATGTCTAGGTAAATAGCGTCCATCACTTTGTTGTCCATAAATCAGTCTTTGATAATACAGGTTGTTTTTTATCAGGTAGGCCAAAAGAGAAAAAAATCATAATACAGGTTGCATGATCTGGCATGTCAGCATTCTCGCCCTCATCCTAAATTTCCTTGTACCATTGTGTCTTGGTGTTTGCGCCTGGCAAAATTTAAACTCGGGTACATCCAACTATCCATTCTAGTAGGAGGGTGTGCATGGAGGTTAGTTTGTATGTTTGGAGGAAGTGATTAGTAGTTTTAGTCTTTTTTAGCCCCTGAGTAGTACTGGAGAAAATCACAAATAGTATGTTGCCATTAAAAAGTCATCATTAATCTTAACCATGCTTTCAACATTCCTCTGCCATCCTACCATATTTTGCCACACCTTTTATTTCAGACTTTCTCTTCTCCATTTTAGCTTCTGTCTGAGCTCCTTCCCTCGAGGGAATGCCTTCCTGCCTTCAAATCCAGGGACCTACCTGATTTAAAACTCAAATGGAAGGGTGCTCCTTTCCAAGACCAAATTCCTTTGTAAAGGCCTTCTCTATCTTGAGCATTTGCCTACCTTTCCTCTGGCTCCATTCCATTAACATTTAAATATGCTCTTCCTTTCTTTTTAGGAGAAAAAAAAAAAACCCTACTTTTCCCTGTGTTGCCTAATATCCATTTCTTTTTGCTCTATCTCTTGACCCCACCTCAAACTAATTTCTATTCCGCCAAAGACAATAACCCCTTTTATGTTAAAATTAGTGGAAAGAATGTTAAGATAATGTCCTAACTTTAACATAAAGAAGAATAAAAAGGAAATTTGTAAGTGCTTCTATGGCTGTCATCTGTGCTGTGCCAATCATGCACGCATGATTCCAACTTTACATTACAAATATAGTGCATTGCAAATATAGTGGCCCCATGTTTAGAAATGCTTAGATAATACTCCACTCAAAAAAGAAACTGATGGTTGCTTGCACCTTTACATAGAAGCACTGTGAATCCGACAGCCTCATTTGTAGACTAATATAGGTATTCGTGATGCAAATATTATGAACAGCTTTGCCAAAGCAGGATTTTCTAAAATAATAAAGGATGACATTCCTTTGTTTTATGATAGTTACACTTCCGGAAAATTCAATATGGACAGTCTCCGACTTAGGATTTTTCAACTTTACGATGGTATGAAAGCGACGCATTTTGGTCTTTTTCTGGCCTGGTGATAATGTGGTACAGTGTACCTCTGTGATGCTGGGCAGCGGCAGTGAGCCACAGCTCCCAGTCACCCGTGTGATTACGAGGGCAAACAACCCATCCTCTACATTATACTGTATTGCCAGCTTTTCTGGATGTTGTGTTTTGTGTTTTCTCTCTTTTTTTTTTTTTTGCGTGTGTATGTTTTGTGTTTTCACATTCCATCATGTCTACAAAATGTCCATCGGTGTCTCCTGTTCCTGGTGAGATGAAGAAGAGGAAGACAATTACTCTTGAAATGAAATTCAAGATAATTGCCCAGCATGAAGGCGGCAAGCCAGTAATGGCCATTCCGCGTGAGTTAGGACTTTCGCAGTCCACCATTTCAGCCATCTTAAAGGATAAGAAACGCATCAGTGATGCAGCGAAATCGTCAGCATCAATTAAATCCACTGTCATCACAAATAAAAGAGCTGGGCCAAGTGATGATATGGAAAAATTACTTGTCATATGGATGGAAGACCAGCTATAGAAGCATATACCACTTAGCCTACTGATGATCCAGGCTAAGGCAAGAAGTCTTTTTAATATGCTAAAAGACTGTGCCAGTGATCCTACATATACACAGATGTTTAATGCAAGTCATGGATGGTTCCAGCGCTTCAAAAGGCTTCATAATTTTCACAATGTGAAGGTCAGTGGTGAGGCAACACATCCTGGTAATGAAGGTGCCATAGCTTTTAAGAAACAGTTGCAAAGGATAATTGTGGCTGAAGGTCTTTGCAGTAAGAAGCTTACTGAACTGGAGGAAGAAAGAAGTAAAGGAATTGAGGCAGTGGAAGAAGTGAAACCCACGGCACCTAGAAAGTTCACAACAAAGAAACTGGCAGAGGCATTTGCTGCTATCAGCAGTGGCCTGCAGATGTTAGAAGAAATGATGTCAATTACGAGAGATTCGCTGTAGCTGACAGGCAGATACAGGATGCTCTTGCTTGCTACAGAGATATATAATGAAAAGAAGAAACAAGCTGTACTTGGTATCTTCCTGAAGAACACTGTGCTTGCTAAACCATCAACTAATGTTGATGTCCCAATGCCTTCTACCACCTATCCCCGCTGTTCATTAGAAGAGAGAGAGATTGAGGACCCTGTTGCTACAGCACCCCCATCGTCCAGCAGTTAATTCTATTTCAGTGCTTCAGACATTTTTCAGGACCACTGTGCTTTCAAGCTGTGTACAATAATGGTGAGTACCCATACAAACATTCTGTTTTCGGCTTTCAGTACAGTATTCAACAAATTACAGGAGCCACTCAACACTTTATTATAAAATAGCCTGTGTTAGATGATTTTCGTCCAGCTGTAGGCTAACGTGAGCGTTCTGAGCACATTTAAGGTAGGCTAGGCTAAGTCATGTTCTATGCGTGTATTAAATGCATTTTTGGCTTATGATATTTTCAATTAATTGGGTTACTTGGGATGTAACCCCATGGTAAGTTGGGGAGCACCTGTACATAGTAAAACTACGCAAAAAATATTTTGTGTTCTTATGTAAAATGATGTTGGGGAGTTTTCATCTCAGATATTAAGTTCTTCAGCTGCACTAATGTCCAATGGGACAACTCTTCATTTTCTAAGATTTTTAGCATCGTTGCTCAGGCTTAGTAAATGTCAGTAGCGCACCTCACTCCAGGCCTGTTAATGTGACAGTCATGAGGGTAACTTCTTTGATACCATCTCCATTGAGAACCACTGCATTGTGAAAACACAGATTAGCACTGTTTTCCAGGAAAGGGGTGAGTTGCTTTTGGTTTCTTTAAATCTTTTAGGAATCTTGCTAAAACAGAACATTTCCATAAGACTAAGGGAAAACTAAGGAATAGTTTTTGAATTTGATGCAACTGTTTACATCAAGATGCGAAATGATCTAAACTGCTTCATGTGGGTGCTTGAATTTTTTCTAGTACACTGGTGGTGGGGCAGGGGGTGTTGGAGAGGGTGCGGGCATAAGATCCAAGATATGTTTTGCCTTTTTTCTGGATGACCTCATTCAGTTAAGTGTATAGTCAAAATATTTCTCTGATAAGCCTAAGTTGTTACTGTCGGATAGTGATAACTGCTTTCCTTTCCCTTAAGATGCCCTTCAAATCCTTGGTTATGGAATATTTGGCTCATCCCAGTGCACTCAGCTTGGCTGTTGGAGTTGCCTGTGGCATATGCCTGGGCTGGGGCCTTCGAGTACGCTTTGGCATGCTCCCGAAAAGCAGGATGAGCAAGACACACACAGAGACTGAAACTGAAGCAAGCATCTTGGGAGAAAGTGGGGAGTACAAGATGATTCTTGTGGTTCGAAATGACTTAAAGATGGGAAAAGGGAAAGTGGCTGCCCAGTGCTCTCATGCTGCTGTTTCAGCCTACAAGCAGATTCAAAGAAGAAATCCTGAAGTGCTCAAACAGTGGGAATACTGTGGCCAGCCCAAGGTGGTGGTCAAAGCTCCTGATGAAGAAACCCTGATGGCATTATTGACCCATGCGAAAATGCTGGGACTGACTGT
>PVKV010007319.1:0-97169 GCA_004027835.1 Alouatta palliata
TAGGGACATGGATGAACCTGGAAGCCATCATTCTCAGCAAACTGACACAGGAACAGAAAACCAAACACCGCATATTCTCACTCATAGACGGGTGTTGAACAATGAGAACACATGGACACAGGGAGGGGAGCATCTCACACTGGGGTCTGTCGGGGGGAAAAGGGGGAGGGACAGCAGGGAGTGGGGAGTTGGGGAGGGATAGCATGGGGAGAAATAACAGATACAGGTGATGGGGAGGAAGGCAGCAAATCACACTGCCATGTGTGTACCTATGTAACAATCTTGCATGTTCTTGTACCCCCAAACCTAAAATGCAATAAAAAGTATATTAAAAAAAAAAAAAAAAAAAAAAAAAGACTAGCCTGGCTAACATGGTGAAACCTTGGATCTACTAAAAATACAAAAAGTAACCAAGCATGGTGGGGGGGTGCCTGTAATCCCAGCTCCTCAGAAGGCTGAGGCAGATGAATAGCTTGAACCCAGGTGGCAGTGGTTGCAGTGAGCTGAGATCCTGCCATTGCCTTCCAGCATGGGTGACAGAGCGAGACTCTGTCTCAAAAAAAAAAAAAAAAAAAGAAAAATGTTTGTTTTTTTCCACAAATGACCCTGATAAAATATATAAAGTAGAACATGCTAAAGGAGACCAAATCTAACATATATAGGCAGAAGTTTGGGTATGGGGCAATTATGAAGACAATTTTCATTGCCAGGAGCCAGCTGATGAAAAGCCCTATAATTAGATAAAGTACAAGGCACTAAAAGAGAAAGACTATTAAGTGTAAATTACATGCTAGAACACTGATATGAAAATAATAATTATTAGCATCATTATTACCAGTTACAAATAGTTTTTATACTTAATACAACATTGAATTACACATGATCTTTCATCATAATGCTCACACCCTAAAGTTAGACACAGCTGTCTGCCAGCAACTCAGAATAAAAAAAGGGATTTGCAAATGAAATTAAACCAACTCACAGCAATATAAAAAAATCAGCCATAAAATATTTACTGGCTCTATTGTCAGAAATTTCTGTTCTTCCTCCCTGGTTAGAAAATTTTCCTGGCTGGATATAATGGTTCACAGCTGTAATCCCAGCACTCTGGGAGACCAAGGCAGACGAAAGCTTGAGTCCAACAGTTTGAGAACAGCCCGGGCCACATAGTGAGACCTCATTTCTACTAAATAGATAAATTTTTAAAAATTAGCTTGGTGTGATGGTGCATGCATGAATACTTGGGAGGCTGAGGTGTGAAGACTGCTTGAGCCTGGGAGATTGAGGCTGCAGTGAGCCATGATCATGCCACTGAACTCTAGCCTGGGTAACAGAGGGAGCCCTGTCTCAAAACAAAATAAATAAATAGAAAAAGGAAAGAAAAGAAAGAAAAGGGAACAGAGAGGAGCAGATAAAAGGGAAAGGGAAAGAAGGGAAAAAAATGGAAAGTAGAAAAATGAAAAGAAAATTTTCCTAAATATTGAAATGAGAGGCAAAATGTTATCAGAACCAGAGAACTTTTGTGCATAGTGTATCCCATAAATGCTAATAATATAGATTATCCTGTTCAAAGTAAGCAGAATTTTTTGTTCTTTTGCCCAATTACTCAGCCTTGATTTAATATATGGAGACTTGATGGAGAATTTTCTTACTTTCAGATTCAGCAAGGACATCTAAGAGCTCATTCTTAACTACTGCAATTGTTACCAATATCACTTAATTCACAAATTCTTCTCGCACTGTTTCCCCCAGTTTCTGTCCTATCATATCCCCAAAATTTAGTTTCCTTACTGTCACCCACGTTATAGTAACTAGTATAATGTGTATGTCTACCCTAATTCAAAATGCTATTGACAACCTCCCAATCCTATTTACCTACACAATGTTAATCCTTCTTGATGCCCCAATTAAGATCTTCAAGAATGTCTCCTGAAGACTAAATCTCTTCTTCTAAACTCTGATCTCATTAAATAATAATAGCGATACTTTAAAAAACTAAACTGTGGGCCAGGCATGGTGGCTCACTCGTATAATATCAGCACTTTCGGAGGCCTAGGTGAGCAGATTACCTGAGGTCAGGAGTTCGAGATCTGATCAACATGCAAAACTCCATCTGTGCTAAAAAAAAAAACACAAAAATTAGCCAGGCATGGTGGTATGTACCTGTAGTTCCAGCTACTAAGGAGGCTGAAGCAGGAGAATTGCTTGAACCCAGGACACAGAGGTTACAGTGAGCCGAGATCGCATCCCTGCACTCCAGCCTGGGCTACAGAGCAAGACGCCATTTCAAAATACTTAAATGAAAAACTGAACTGTGGTCGGAGAGGTAATAGAGATAAAATTGAAGTTAGATCTTTGTGTAAGTTTACGAGAAATAAAGACTCTAAGATAAAATACAATGCAAATTTTAAAGGGCCTGAGATCTCTTTTTAGAAAGAGGGAAATGAAATGGGTACTAGAAAACCTATGAACTACATTGGTTGGAATTTGGTATAGAATTGTAGATAAATGGAGCTAAATTTTAGACCTCCATGTGAGATAATGAGGGTTAGGCTGTTACCACTATTTTCAATTGCTAGTCTAATTGCTCCATTTAGCTATTCCACAAAAATTGTTTGTATTTACAAAAACAGTTTCTGTCTAAAGACACCATATTTCTTTAGTGCTATCACATTACCTATTTACCCAGGATACAGAGTTAACAAGACCATCCTGACTGGGCACCTAGCTGCTCCAGTTCTTCAACTGAGTGGAGAATACAACGACAGATAAAAGCTGAAGAACAAGAGTAACAGTGAATAGCTCTAAAACCAACTTTATAAACATAGAAATGTTAGTACATCCATACAGTGAAATACCATTTATTATGTCAAAGAAATGAGGTATCAAACCATGCAAACACATGGATAAACCTGCTAAAAATGAAATGTATATTTTGCTTTTCTGCAAATTGTAACACATTAGAATTTATGTAGAGAAATAAAATATAGTAAAATAAAAACCAATTATTATATCCTTATCTGCTAAAATACATGTAAATTCTCAAGAATACTTTAATCATGATATTACTGTTTAAATAATCCATAGAAATTAGTAATGATATTGAGAAAGAATGAATGGTAAATAGAAATGTATTTAATCATCTATAAATTAAAATTTAATTACATAATATATGCCAGGAAATATAATAGGCATTAAAACATTGTAGTACTTACATCTTCTCTAATGTTTTATTATCCAATAGTATAAGAGAAAAAAAAATTATCTATTTACCTACATATTTATATTATGTGACATGGAATAATAATCAATCATTCAATGACATGAAAACCAAAGTGTAAAATTTGGGTCATTTAAGTAACTGATGTGTTTTTTAATAGTGAACTGAGAACAAAACAGATAATATTTATATGATCGGTCTATTACAAATATATTGTGTGTTTTCCAATACAGTATTCACTAGCCATATTTGAAGTGTGAACACTTGAAACATGGATAGTCCAAAATGAACGTGTTGTAAGTGTAAAATACACAAGGGATATGAAAGATTAAGTTGAAAACTGCAAACTATGTCATTAGTAAGTTTAGATCTATTTGTTGAAATAATGACATTTTAATATATTTGGTTAAATAAACCATATTACTATAATTGATTTTATCTATACTTTTTAAAGTATGGCTATTAAAAAAATTTTTAATTATATGTATGGCTCATATTATATTTCTATTGGAATGGCATTTTATTTTAGAGCATCAGAGGTATTTGAAAAATATTGAGTATTTTCCCACTTTGATCAGAGAATTTGCTGCAAACTTATACCATTCTAAGGAGTCGAAATCTAACCTGGCAGATAAAAGACTCAGAGAAGTCTTCTAGTAAAGACACCCATTTGCATTCACTACCGATTTCATCACACTGTCTCTGCTGTTAAATAATAAACTGCCAAAAGCTTAGTGGCCTAAAATAATAATAAACAGTTATTTACTTATTATTCTTCAGTCTAGCTTGGTTCAGATAACTGGTTTCTCTGGTTAGGTAAGGTCTCTCATACACTCAACTGGGTTGTTTAAGATCCTTGGAGGTTGAACTAAAAACAAAAAAATCCTAACACTCCTGCTTCAAATGTCTGGCACCTCAATGTCAGATGTACACAAGAGAGACTCTTTTCTTGTGTTCTTTCCAGTAGGGTATCCTAGATATCTTTCTGTGGTGCCTCATTGTGACAAGAGAGTGAAGGAAATCTTTCTGTATGTTTCCTGAAGGTTCCAAAAGAGCAGGGGGAGGTTGCCAAACCATTAAAGATCTAACTACATCTGAGTTGTTTTTTACTTCTGCCATATCTTACTGGTTTCAAAGAAAATCATGTGGTCACATAAGGGCAGGAGAATAGATTCCATATATATGGGAAGTGCTTTTGACAGAATTCTCTGGAATTTATTTACCACATCATTAAATGTATGCTTATTGTCAAACTATTGGACTACAGAACATGTCTTACATTGTTTCAAAGATTATTTTCTAAATATTGATACAATCACATTTATCATGTTTTTATTAAAAAATATTGCACAGGACGGGTGTGGTGGCTCATGCCTATAACCCCAGGATTTTGGAAGGCTGAGGCAGGAGGATTACCTGAGGCCATCAAAGGAGTTCAAGACCAGCCTGAGCAACATAACAAGACACCAACTCTAAGAAATTAAAACAACACACACACACAAAAATAACAGGCGTAGTGGTATGTGCCTCTAGTCCTACATACTTGAGAGGCTGAGGCAGGAGAGTCACTTGAGTCCACGGATTTGAGGCTGCATTGAGCCATTGAGCCATGATCATGCCACTGCACTCCAGCCTGGGTGACAAAGCAAAACTCTGTCTCAAAAAACAATTTAAAAAATCAATAATAAAATAAAAAAATTGTACAGTGTTTGCCAAAGTTGTTTATTGAATTTAATGCATCTTATACTTAACAAATGACTATGTGATTCACATTCTAAAAACTTCAAAATAGAGAACAGTATTATACTTAAAAATAAATGGCCTTAACTTCAAAAGATTAAAAGGCTCAACTTAAGAGATACAATGAGTTCGTTAATTTTTTGTGAAAACAAGCTGTTTACATGTTTATGGTAATACGTATTGATCTACATTATTTTTCCTTTATGTTACAAAGTCGCAGAATTGACAGCTGCCTTTTGTAATAGAAGTTATTGACTTCGGAAAAGATCATGCTGCATTTAAAAAGATCCATCATATTTCCTATACATAATAACTATTTTGAATAAAATGTTTTTGCTCCTACCATTGCAAAAGAAACTTCCCTCCTTATTTTACTGCTGAAATTTCTGATTAAATAAATAAATCCTAAAATAATTCTCTGTTTTGAAAATCCTCTCTTTCTTCCAAACGTTTTGGAGGTTAATTTTTTGTTGTGAAAACCACTACCTTTGAAAATATTAAAATGGGCCATTCCATACATAAAGGGAAAGATGGTTGTTAAGCCTCTGACATCATGAAAGAAAAATATGCGCTGATATGTATTCAATAGGAAAAGCGTCAGTTCTAAAGGTGGCAAGCACAGAAGACAAAAACGGCAGCCGGTGGCACAGAAGATAAAACCAAGGAAGTGCAGTGTACTGAAAGCCAAAGGAGGTGTTTCAAGTAGGAGTAAAGGAACACTCTCTCAAATATCACCAAATGATCAAGTTTCATGAGAATGGAGAACTGAAACTATGTTTATGAATTCCATGAGCATTGGTGGAAATAAAAATGCAGAAGCTGGACTGAAATTGGTTCAAGAGAGGAATGCAGTTGTGATCTGTAGTTGGTTTTTGAAAATGTTTTGTAGAATGGATGAATACATTTAAGAAAAAAATCTAGGGACAAATTGATTTGGAGTCTTTTTTTTAATGCTCAAAGCAAGAGTATTAAATGCCTATTAAAATCACATGGACAACAGAACATAAGGATAAAACCTGAGATACTATGAAAATATAACCTATAAAAATAAGAAATTAATTCAATAAGAAAGGCCAAAGAGAGAAAGCAGCTACAGATAACTACAGATTTTGTGCCTCGAGGACTCTGAGAATAAGTGGTAAAAGTAGATAAATGGGCCAAAAATAGAAACTCAGTTTTAGACCTATTGAATTAAAGTAATAACAACAAGCAGAAGATGGGTATCAGAAAACTGAGAATATATATTTTGCATTTAACATAATACAAACTTGTGCCAGAAAGCTAAGGCCGACAGGCTCAATTTGGGCTGGTGCCTGTTTTTATAAAGTTTTATTGAGACTCAGCCACACTCATTCATTTACATATTGTTTGCAGCCGATTTCACACTGTAGTGGCAGACATGAATAGTAGTTGTATAACCCCCAAAAGCTTGAAGTATTTACTATTTGAATCTTTGTGAAAAAGATTTCTCAACTCTTCTGTAAAAAAAATTCTGTTTTGATTGTAGCAACTACTAACATAGTTGAATGACTACTAACATAATAATGTATTTTAACTAAAATTCTATTAATCACTAAAAATGGTAATATGATGATGAAAATAATTTGTGTTTTAGAAAGTTGTCAAATAGCTCAGTTCAAATCTGGTTACCCTGAAGCCTTTCAAATCTAGTAAAATATTCCACAACTGTTTGAAACTTATTAACAATATTTCAAATAGAAAGCTACATTTGATAGGAAAGAGAGAAAGCCAATTGATTAACAAACTGGGTTCTGAAACATTCAGACATTGAACATTTTAAGTCTTTAATGGACTTTAAAAACCTGAGAATTTTAGAATTAGCACATACTTTTATTCTATTTAAGAGACCCTCAAAATCAGAATAATTTTGAATATGTATAAATTATACTTTAAATTTTAACTAGCAAGAAGTAAAGTTAGTTGTTTCAGTTATAATACTCAAAAGTTGTAATTAGGTAAAGCTTTAAAACAGCAATGATAATTACATCTAAAGTATTGCTGACATTTAAGACTACATAAAATACTTATACTGATAAATATTTTACACATGAAATACAAAATAAATGAAGACATTTACTGAAATCTCTTGATCATCACCATTAAGTTTGTAACCCTTAAATATTTAGGTTATATATTTTTGGTATTTTATTTTTAATGACTCAAGTTAGTTATATTACTATCCTATAAGTAAATATGCAGATATACCATATGACTGTTTTGCACCAGTAGTTAAGGGCTATTTATGTAAGCAGTTATCCAAATATATAGACAATCATTTCTCTGTTAGATTATTTTTTTACACATGTATATTTCTTGTATTTTGTGAACAAAGAATATCTGTTTTATTTAAGCTAGTGCCTTAATTAGAATGATGTTCCTCTAACTGGAAAGTAAAAGTACAATTTAAACAGAAAATAAGAATGAAACCAAGACAAAAGATTAATTTTGAAGCAGGAATTTATCACAGTTAAACCTAGTGAGATAAGACACATGTAATTAGAATCCTCACAATAGAGGCAGAGTGAATAAAAACACTAAAGGCCTTTACAAAATTAACACTTCATTGTATCAGCATTTTACAAAATCCTTGTCTGTAAAATACTCACAGAAATGGTAACGTCTGTCAACTTTGAAGAGTTAACTTTCTGTGACAAGTGTGTGGATCATTTACACAAATAAAGTGAGTATTTTAAATTTACATTTGCAGAGGGAGAATGATGGTATCTTTAAATTTTATAAAAGTCCTTCAAAGAAAATGATGAGAATGTTCATTCTAGGTATAAATTGCATTGGTCAACAATCCTTAAAATTGACATACCAAGAGAGTTACCAAACCATTCAGACACACCCTATTAGCTAGAGAAATCTCTGATGTTTCACAGAAATTTATTTCTGAGTCATGAAAAATTCCTCAATATATTGCAAAATCTGTGAGAGAATTTGTGTCTTTGAAGGATTTTTTTTTTTACTACCACTCATGGACCCTCTACCTAAAGGTTAACCCTTCATCTAACACTGTGTTGGATAATAAATTACGTATTTTCTGTATAGTCTTATCTGTATGTTTAATTTGAACAAGCATTTGGTTACTACTATTTTTTATTTACAAGAAAATGTCAAGAATGATATTTTAACTTATCAAGAAAACCACAGCATTATTTTGGAATATGTTCTTTCATATTAACATAATAATAAAATAAATAACGACATTTAATTATGCCAGATATTTTTAAACATTAATTTTCATGGTTTTTGACTAGTGCACTGTGCCATATAGATAGTTTAGACCGTTTTTTTCCACTTTATACTGTATTAACTTTAACTGTCTTGCCAAAATGAATCATATTTAGCACCCGGTTTGAAAGTTCCTTGACATCTTGATTTATAATGTATATTCCTTCTACATACCTCAGACGCACACCAGTATGACAAACATGGGCTTACTAAGGGAAACATTTCTCTCATATTTCAGCAAAACTACTCTGTTTCTGACTATGCTTGTTTCATTGGATGTTCAATATTTTTATTCACCCCAACCTTGGAAAACATCCTTGATGGAAAACACTCCTATCTTTATACTATATTTCTTAATATAATCACCCACCATTTTCTTTATTTTAAATTTGAGTTCCTTCAAGGTTAACTTTTTTTTTTTAACTCTTTTTCTCCTAATCTTATCTAATACAACTATAGTGATGAATTCTCTTCATTCTAGGCATAAATTGAATTGGTCCACAATCAATTGTGGGAAAAATGTCATTTTCTATCTGCTAATGGAAGCGTCTGCATGATAAAAGACAAAAATGTTTTCCTTTTAACCTATACAAAAGCACCCAGTATGCTAAATAAACAGTACTTGCATAATGTTGTTTCTGAAAAAGGAGTATCATAAAACCTCTGGACTCTATAGATTATTGCAATTTACTGATTTTTAAGTTCCATAGTCCCTCACTGGTGGCCCTGCTGTCTGGAACCGAAGAGGTACCTCTGCCCATGGGAACCAAGAAGGAGTCAGATCCTGACCCACTTTGAGGATCATTCTTCTCTCTTGAAGGATATATGTTCATAGAGGGGTGGCTCAATCAGCCCATTTCCTGGCTATAGAAACGCAGATCTCCAGAGCACATTTTCTTTTTTCTTTTTTTTTTTTTTTTGCATATAGATAGTCTAAGAATTTATCAAGTTCTGGTTCCCTTATGCTTAAAACACACACACACACACACACACACACACACACACACACACATTTTTTCTTTTTATCTCATTTTACTATGGGCAGCAAAGAGAAACCAGCTCATCAATTTACAAGTTCTACTTTTCATAAAATAGTCAAGTTCCCACCGGTTTATAACAAGATTACCTTTCCACCAGTTTCCCGTATATGTTCCTCATTCCTCAGCAGATACTTCTTTAACACTCCTATATCTAGCAACAGTCTTTTCAAACAAATCTGAGCTTTTTCTATTATGCACCAAAAAGCTCTTCCAGCCTCCAATTTTACCCAATCCCAAAACCACTTTCACATTTTTAGGCAATTGTTACAGAAACACTACACTTCGTGCCACCAAAATCTGCATTACCTTGCTAGGATTCAGATGACAAAGTACCACAAACTAGGGAGCTTAGACAATCAAAATGTATTTTCTCAGTGTTCTGGAGGCTAAAAGTCCAAAACTAAGGTGTGAGAAAGGCCATGCTCCCTCTAAAACACCAGAGAATCATCAGTTCTAGCTATTTCTTTCAGCTTCTGCTGGTTCCCTGGTTTGTGGCTGCATAACTCTAATCTTCATTTGGGATTCTCGCTGTGTATGGGTCTGTTCCAAATTTCCTCATTCTAGAAGGGTAACAGTTATACTGGATTAGGCACCAACTTTACACCAGTTTTTACTCATTACAGTTGGCCCTTGAACCATACAGGACTGAACTGCACAGGTCCAATTAGATGTGTATTTTCTTCTGCCTCTGCCACCTTTGAGAGAACAAGACCAAACCCTCCTGTCCCTCCTCCCTCTCAACCTACTCAATGTGAAGTCAATGAGGATGAAGACCTTTATGGTGATGTATGTACACTTAATGAAGAGTAAATATGTTTTCTCTTCCTTATGATTTTCTAAATAACATACAATTTTTTCTTGGTTCCATTATTTTAAGAATATAGTAAATAGTACACATACAAAATATGTGTTAGGTATGTTATTGATAAATCTTCTCGTCAACTGTAGGTTATTAGTTAAGCTTTGAGGGAATCAAAATTATACAGATTTCCAACTGTGTGGAGGGCCAGTACCCATATTATTTAAAGAGCAACTTTATATCTTCAATAATCCTATTTCCAAATAAGATCACCTTCTCAGGTACTGAACATAAGAGCCTCAATATGTAAATTGGGGGAGGGTGGCACAATTCAACTGATAACATTCTATGTTTTAAATGAGTAACAATTGTCTGATAAAAGGTATATCATTCTACATATACTCACAAAATAGTTTTAATTCCTATTTTCTCTATTTCCATGATATTTTCTCCTGGGGATTCTCTTGTTTTGACATAAATATTGTATAATGAGAGCTGGAAAGAAGCAATATGCTTTCAAGGCTATGCTTATATTAATTCTCTTTGACTAAAATAACAAATGAGAAATTAAAGTAGTTTCTATTCTTAAAGATTCTGATTGAGCATTATCGATTTCTTGGAAAGCACAGGTTAGTTTCACAAAGTGTGCCAAGCCTAAGAGGTTCATTTTAAATTAAATTACAACTTATTTCAGGTTATTGGCAGTGTGTCTTCAGATTTTACTTTCAATGTGTAATTATATGCATAAAAACATGCAACCATATTAGACAATAAAGAAGAATGACAAAATAACAGTGTTCCATAATAGGGCTTTCATTACATTAACAGAGGAAATACATAGCTATTTATCATCTGCAGGTACTGATGTTTAAATTTAATGACTGATAAAGATATTTTTTGTGAGAGAAATCTCTTGTAATTCTCCCTTATCAATTTGTTATATATCCTCAAGTAAATATAATTTGCCTACTAAGATTGCAGAGACGAATTGCTTTTCTTTAATGCTATTTGATCCACTGCAATAACATAATCAGATACTCTTTTATCCATGAGAGGATTTATACTGATTTGAACTCAATGCTTACATGGATGCAAGAAAGACAGAAAAGTAATCTTTTTTAACAGTTTTCATTTTCCACATTATTTTTATAGAAAGTATGATAAATTGAACCCAAGATAAATGACGTCAAGACTAACAACCTAAGATTAGGTTAAAGGAAATATTTAAAATTCTGTAAATATTTAATATACTGTAAACATTTAACCTACTGGTAGCCTATATTTACAGTATATTAAATATTGTAAATATTTAATACTATAAATATTTAAATACTGTAAATTGATTTAAATACTGTAAAAAATTAAATACTGTAAATAATATACTGTAAACATTTCAGAAAATAAAGACCACAGATAAAACCTTATATATTTATTTACCTGAGTAACACTATAATTTGAAAATGGTTATACACACACACACACACACACACACACACACACACTTTTTATCTTGGGAATTTAAGATATATATATTGAAAAAATATTTCTAAAATTTTAGAGTTGTAAAATTTAAGACAAAATAAACAAAAGGAAATATACATTGTAAATCACTGGAGAAATACGTAAGAGTCAAAATAATAACAAAAAATTTAAAAATTAAAGATAGCTGTTCTGGGGTAGAATGTAGATTATGCTTATAGTTTGTTTCTAATACCTATGTTTTTTTCTGAAGACCACTGTTATTTGATAACCTAAAAGAAACCATAAATAATTTTAAATTATTTGAGAAGCAAAATCAGTAAGTGACAATAAGGTAAGAGGAATCTAAGAATATTGACGCAAAAAGGTTTGCACTTTAGAGAAACACTACAATAATTTAATCTATCCTGAGATTTAAATATTGCTTCCTTAGGGGGCAAAAGTAACAAGGACGTATCAGAAATGAAAAGGAAAATTTTAATACTCTATTATATTCCAAAACATATGTAAAAAATAGGAAAACTTTGCCATATCAGTTCTAATGAATTTATTTACCTCTTTTGTCAATTCCAAATGCATTTATAAAATACCCTCATGATGTTATAATTTGGTCATTTATTTTAGACTCTTAACAAACAATTCCTAAAATCTATGCCAAGAAATAAACACCAAGGAATAGCTGTGTGAATTTTCAAAAACAAGGCAAAGAAAAAAGATTTGAATCTACTAGATATTGTGACATTCAAAGAGTCATTGCTATAAAAACAGTTTAGCCTTGGCTTAGATATAAATAAACTCCTGAACAAAATGGAAAGCTAAAGAAAAAAATACATAAATGGAAAATTGCAAAAATTAGTGAGATATAAAATGTAAACTAGCTTTGAGAAAACTGTCTCAAATCATGGCCAAAAATAAGGCAAGATCCTGCTTTTTGCCATATAAACAAGTGAGCCAACGGTTAAAGATCCAAATATAAAAGAATATACTATAAAGTTGATAGGCAAAATGTAAAAATATATTTGCATTAGAACAAACTTCTTTTCCAGAGTACAACAGATGAGCAATTTTTGGTAGATTTGGTTACCTCAAAATTAGAAAATATATTTGCCACTTCTTAAAACACCAGAAATTTACTTCTGTAACAAGAAATCTACAAAGCAAGAAACAACATATAAATAGAAAATTTTGCAGAAAATCCCATTAGCTATGTGTATATAGATATGCTTAAAATCACTAGTAATCCACGAATAAGAATATAACAGTTATATTACTATTCTAAACCCCATATATTGAAAATATACAGTTACATTTAACATGATGAATTAGAAGGGATTTCATGAGAAAGAAACTCCTATTCACTTGTGGTGAGGCTTGAGGTTATTTCAACTATTCTGTAAATTTTTCAAGCTCATTTAGTAAACTTGAATAAAGTTGTTCAATTGAACATTTATACTATCCTTGGTTTTATTCATCCCAGATAATTTTTTGGTAAACTGTGTACAAAGTTCCATACAAATATGTTTACTTGGAAACTTTCATAGTCTCTCTCTCTATATATATATAGGGAATAGCTAAATAAAATGCTATGAATTCATGATAAAGAATACAATGTAGTATTTGTAAACTATGGGTTAAGTGGATATAACAAAAGCTAATAGGTCATAAAAACAGTGCTGGAAAAAAAATAGGAATTAGGATGAAATGTAAATCAAATATATTTTAAGTAAATTATATAAAGCCATATAGAGCCACAAAAACCTATATCAAGACATGCTAATGTAGTTGAATTTAGGAGAGATTTGTGTGGGAATAAGGGATAAAGAAAGAAGCAGAAAATAAGAACGAACCTTGGATATGCTACCGCTGATTACACTCTATGAAATGAGCAGTCTGATTAATTCTCTTTTCTGCACCTGAAAAACCACCAATAAATTTCATTCATTCATTCATTCATTAAGACCACCCCATTAGTGGGGTTTTGCAGTTAAATTTTAAAATAAAAAAAAATACATCAGTACTTAAGAAGAGACATATGCAAAAGGATTATTACAAGAGGAAACAGGGACTTTCAGTTGGGAGAAGGCTGTAACCCTAAAATCTACATGTGCAATCTCCGTATCTGCAGGTTCCACATCTGCAGATTCAACCAACAGTGGATCAAAAATAAATAAATAAATAAATACAACAATAAAAGAAAGTATTTAAAGTTTAAGGGAGGATGAACATAAGTTATATGAAAATACTGTGTGTTTCACATCAGAGACTTGAACATCCGTGGATTTTAGTATTTGCAGGGGGTCCTGAAACCAATTCCCAACAGATACTAAGGGACAACTGTTTCACAAATGTCAGACAAAAAGGGGATTGTTTCTGTTCTTTTTGTTTTCCTTTTTTAAAGAGAGGAGTAAATAAGGCTAGGAAAATCTCAATGTGGGGAGTAGATCAGTTTGTCCCAATAAATCAGGCAATGTCAATGGAGGCCAGCCTATTCTCAAAAGCGGTTGCAGTCTGGCTCAGGCTGAGTCAGTCACGGTGCAAGGTCCTGGAGGAAGGAGAGAATCTTAACCGAAGTTTAGTTGACAAACATTTTGTTCCCGCTAATCAGAGAGGACAAGCGGTTTAGCTAATCATTTATGAAGCAAATAATGGGAATTTGGAGGATCTATGTCTGGCCTTGTCATAAATAAACAAGTGAGGCATCTGTGACTCTTATCTAAGTCATTTGGCAAGTGTAGTTCTCTGCAGTAAGTAGCCATTTTGGGGGACACAAATGATTGGAGGATTTTTTTTTTTTTTTTTTTTTTTTTTTTTTTTTTTTGAGACGGAGTTTCGCTCTTGTTACCCAGGCTGGAGTGCAATGGCACAATCTCGGCTCACCGTAACCTCCGCCTCTTGGGTTCAAGCAATTCTCCTGCCTCAGCCTCCCGAGTAGCTGGGACGACAGGCACGTGCCCCCATGCCCAGCTAATTTTTGTATTTTTAGTAGAGACGGGGTTTCACTATGTTGACCAGGATGGTCTCGATCTCTTGACCTTGTGATCCACCCGCCTCGGCCTCCCAAAGTGCTGGGATTACAGGCGTGAGCCACCGCGCCCGGCCGATTGGAGGATTTTTTAACCTTCACAGTTTTACAGGAGTACAGGGCTCATGTAAAATTTAACATTGTCACTAAAGATATTCACCTTCATAATCGCCAAAAATTGTCTTGCCTTGCTGCAATTTCTCTCTCTCCTCCCAATTATAGACCCATTACATCATCCATTCCATTATTTATACTTTTCTAGAAAAGACAGGGAAAGAGATAGCGTTAGGCTGCTTGTAATGTTTACCTTTAAAAAGTCCTTGAATTGAAAAATTGCACAATCTGTCTACATTTTAGAAATCAGAGAAATATATTTACAGATATACTCAATTTAATATTTGTCTTGTCTCACAAATATACCACTCATCACAAGTTTCTAACTCACCAACCCGCTAACTCAAGTTTCCTACTAAAGTCTGAAATCATATCGTGACAAAATTTATTGTATGTATAATATTTTCATTGTTCAGTAGTTTCCTGTGGTTTCACCTCTGTATTGGTCAAGCTGTATTCCACAGATCTTCCTTAGACTTAAATTACTAAAGAGACGGCTCAATCCTTTCACTCAGGCAAAAGACCAAGTCTGCATAAAACAATTTCCATACCAACATCTAAACAGCTGACGAATAGTAGAGACATTCACATAAATTTGCTTTAAATGTGTGATAAATCCCACTCAGCCACTCAACATTGATAGATTCACTTTTCTATTTTTACGGGGGTTATTTAAAATTTTCTTTGTTCTTCCTAAAACTTCTGTATCTTCTTACAAACATATTTTTATAATTTATAGGCTCATACTTCACAGAGAAAATAGATTTAATCAGAACATGTTTATCTTCCCCTCAATTAATCTGTAAATAAATCTATTATCAAATCTATTTTCAGTATTATTTCTGTTTTACAATGAAGACCATAAACCTCAAATCAAAGTCTCTCCACTTCCTATGCAGACTTGACTACCTCACTCATATTCCTTCCCACAATTCCAGAAGCATACAACTGTGGCCTAATGTTTTCTTTCTGTAAGAGTCTCGTTCCCACGTCTTTCAGAAATTTTACATCCTACTTGATCCTCTTGCCATTAAAATCTACCAAAATCCATATATAAAATGTCTCCATTTCCTTAACCTCAGTTATTTTTAACTTACCTGAATTTGGTTTTACTTCCCACCATCCCAGTGAAATTATTTTTGCTAAAGCCCCTAAAACACTGTGTTTTGAAATTTGCCTACTTCTACCTGCATCTTTCTTGATTTATCAATATAGTTTAACACAACTGAAACAATTTGCTTTCTTAAAACACTTGTGATAAAATCCACTCCTAAATTCCTTCCTATCTCACTGGCTGTGTCATTTCAATCTACTTTGCTGAGTCCTTCTCTCTTCAATAAAAGATGTTAAGTTTTATCAGAACATGGTCATGTCTCTCCTTGGTTCACTCTTTCTCCCTAAAGTCCAGGGAATTAAATAGAATAGAATTATAAAAAACTCATGAACTTATCTTACCAACTATTTTTCAATTAAGCATAAGGAATCTGGAGTTGTGTTTCTTATTTTTCTCTTGTAGTTAATTCGGTACTTTTTTTTTCTGTAAACCTTTAGGAATTTCTCTGTGAAGTGTCATCATATTCTGCCTAACTTTATATCTTTTTTTTACTTATTCTCTTCAAAATTCACTTGGGAATTGTCAAGTGAAGATTTATGATCTTCTTCAGCACTATTTTCCCCTTTATTAAGTATTTTATTATTTTTTATTTACTTCACTCTCTCTGCCTCCTAAATTTCAGAAAAAGAACACTAGAACTACCAAAAAATATCCTTTATCTCATTCACATCTGTTCAATTCAATACATCTTTTTGTCTGCCTCTCTTGCCATGGGATCTAGGGGAATGCTGGAGATCATTCATTCGCTATTGAGGTGTAAACATTAAGTTAATCATTCCATCTATTACTTTTTTAAAGAATATATTTTTAAATTTCAAATATCTCTAGTAATCCCATTCACTTTATTATCTGTCTTTGGTTAATGGTTTCCTATACATCTGTATGAATTTTCTAGCAATATTTGATATAGTATAGTTTTTAAATTTTTTATGTGCATTACTTTCATTTCACTTCCTAAAGCAGCAATTATTCTTTTTGTTGAGTTTAGTATCCTTTTATCTCCTGAAACAATATTTGGTAATTCTCAGTTGCCTGCTTGTTTTGAATTTTTTATTCCCTCCTAATCCCTTGGTAAATGGTAGCTCTGATTATAGCAGCTTTATGAGTGAGTTACGTGGTTAATTAAATATGTGGTTGTAGTGGAATGAGGTAACTTGCTTGCTTTTGTCACTCCTCCCTGTCTTTCCTGGTGTCCACTTCTTTTTCTTCCTTCTATAATACCAAATAAAAATGCTAACATTAGCCCACACATTGGTTCTCACTGGTTTTCAACATGAATCTTGAGGGTAAATCTGTCCACTATCTAACCTGCCTGAAATGCAAATTCCCCACTGCACCTTTCATAGTCAATTATCACTGAGCTTTATTTACATCACTCTGGGATTTATTTATTTGGAGTTTGGAGAACTGGAATTCTATCCTATTTGAAAATAATGCTCATCTGAACATGTACTGTGTTCATTTTTTCTAATCTTCAATCTAGAAACATCTGCTTCCTAATTTTAAGTAATTTTTTTTACCTACTCCTGGTTTATACTTTCTTATATTGTAGAGCTGTATTGGACACTTGTGGGGTATACCAGGGGCTAAGAGGGAGAAAGTTGGTTCAAAAACAGATAAGTGCCGATATGTCTTTTTTTTTTTTTTTTTTTTTATGCACAGAACTGTCAATGATTGGGGCCAAAGGAGGATGAAGATATACATGCCCAGTCCATCATCTTGACCAAAATTAGACAATTTTTCCTGGTACCATTCAGAAACATTATATGATTACATCATGACATGAACAGATTCACACAAAGCATGGCATAGCCTAAGAAACTAAAAAACAGGTATGAGCTAGGATAGGATGACTTGTTCATTGCACACCAAGGAATATTATTCTAGTGACCAAGGCAGGCATAACATTTCCCTCAGCTTGATGAAACTATAGACAAGATTTTCTCATCACGCAGAGATCTCTCCTCTATATTTTCTTAGCTTCTTTAGCTTAGAAAATTTGTGGTTGTCGATTCCTTCTCTGCCCCATTAAGATATAAATTGTTTCTTGTAAGTTTTACAACCCCAGACTGTCTTTCTCAAGGACCTGGGAGCCATCCTTTGAAATGTCTTCAAGAAATATAGCACTCCTCCTCTTCAGTCTTTGTGGGAGGGTAGAGCGTAACCTTGGTAGGCACCAACTTTAAGTTGTAAAACTACCTCCTGTCATGAAGATACAAAAAAATTTACTTTTCCTTTGGGTAAGGCCAGTTCACACAGATGACTTAAGATTCCCCACTCTCCAAGGTCTTAAAAACCTTTCCCAACCTTTGTTTAAGTGGAGTTGATTTTACAGTACTTCTTCCTAATCTCTTTAAAAGTTTATCCAACGCAACTTTTGCTTTGGCATCAGTTCAAGTTAAATCATAAATTCATCAATATTTGGACAGAAAATTGCTTAAAGCAATTGAAGTAAAAAACATCACTATCAGAAAACTCTCCCTCGACTACATTGGGCTCTCCTTAAAGTACACTACTAAATTTAAGAAGATTCAGTTTTTTAAATGAGGTAGAGCAAACAACTAGAAACAATGTACATACAAACCATCTGGAAACTCATTCTCTTTCTGCCAAATATCTGTTTTATATTTTTCTAGACAATCACTCTCCATCCATTCTGATCTCTGTATAAGCAAATACACACCAAAAACTGGCAATGCTAGCTCTTTGCTTTTGGTAGTATAGGGTATGCTCAATGTTTTCAGAAGTGATTTGGTTATTTGGGGATTGGTGTAACTCCATATTAACTTTTCTTATCAAAATGTGTTTGCATGAATAAGAGGTATGTTTTGAATAAAAATGAATTTTTTCTTATTACATTTATTTCTGAAGTACTGTATTTTGCTTTTCATAAATCTTGTAATAATAGTTCACCCAAAAATTGGATGGAAAATATAATTTATAAATTAAATTTTCATGTCTATACTTTATTTCTATGATTAACAACTAATAATCAAGGCTGGGCATGGTGGCTCACAGTTGTAACTACAGCACTTTGGGAGGCCAAGGCAGGTGGATCATCTGAAGTTTGAGACCACCCTGGTTAACATGGTGAAACCCTATCTCTACTAAAAAAATACAAAAATTAGCAGTGGGTGCCTGTAGTCCCCCCTACTCTGGAGGCTGAGACAGGAGAATCACTTGAACCCAGGAGGTGGACGTTGCAGTGAGCTGAGATCCAGCCACTCCACACCAGTTTGGGTGACAGAGCAAGACTCAGTCTAACAGCAAAACAGAAAAACACACACAGATAATGCTTGATTATTATTATTAAAATAATAATCAAGTGTTATCTATGTTTCAGGTGATTTTAGTTGCTCTCATAAAATGTATACATGTAAAGATATGGCTCCTAATTTTCTACAATGAAAATTGGTAATGAATGCATATAACTGTAGCATAACATGCATAGTAAGAAGCTAAAATGTTTGTGACTAAGTAGTAGTTGATAGGATTTAAGAGTAATATTTAAGAGGACTTTAGGATAATATTCCATAGAACTCTGACATAAAGTATGAGGTGTTCACTTAAAGAGGCTTTATACATTTAGCATTACTTAAGATAAATCTTGGTATGGGGGTAGTATTTGACTTATACACATGATACACTAATGATTATAGAAGAAATGTGAGCAATATAGGGCACTACAGGAAAGCCATGGAAAAGACATTAATTGACCCTTCTTAACATTAATTTAAGGGTACTATTCTCTGAGTATCACTTTCTTCAACTGTAAAATGATAGTAACATTCATTTCTCAGAATTATCTGAAGAAAAAATGTATTGTGAAGTTTTGTAATTAGCAAATTAATTAGCACAGAAGCTACACAAGTAGAAGCTTAATACATATTAGTTCATTCTCTACCAATTCCAACAGATGATATATGAAAAGAATAACAAATCAGGGTAATAACGGTCAGTAGTGCAGTTTATCTAGAAGATATTATACCGTTAAGTAGATGTAGATGGCAAAAATAGGTTACTTTTGAAAGCTTATAAGACCAAGAAAATATATTTGAATGTTTTTACACAGAAAATGATTAGCAATAATTTTTCTTCATATTTGTTGCCTTACTTCAGATTTATATTACAAAAAGAGTATTAATGTACCACTAATAAATGTATAGTTATGTATATATTTATTTTTATAATATTTATGAAGCAAATATTCAGCCACAACAAAGCAAATATTTTTAGTGTCATTTATACCAGGAATTTAACTGGAATGATTTCAAAACTGATTTTAGGACTATGAGCTAAACCTAGCTAAATTTATGTATTACTAGTAATATTTTAAGCATTGTACAAACTCAAAAAGGTAAAGTCATTTTTCTTTCAACGATATCAAAAGGTTTTCCTTTGCAAAATTGATCATCTATGGTACTACCCGATTTCTTTGGCATTTGTTAACACTCTTAAATTATTTGAAATCATTGCTTCATAATAATTCTGAGGATGAGGATACTTTATTTAAAATACGTATTATATGTATTTAATCTGACTGGTACAACAACATTAGTAAGTGTAATTTATTAACATATACAAGTTTACCAGATTTCTAGATGCTACATTAACCCCATTTTGAATAATAAACATGTTGTGAAGAATTTTCTCTTTGTTGAGCAGTGTAATAAATTCTTTACAATCATGTATAGCTCACTGATTATCACAAAAATCCTGTGATTAAAATCCTATCATTGTTTCTATTTTGTAGAGAGGTAATTGAGCTTGGTATTATTGAGTACCTTATCTGAGATTACTAAAATAATAAGTGGAATGAGCCAGAATTTTCCAGAGATAACTACTATATCTACAGTGTTACAGTAGAGAAATTAGGTCCTAGGGTCTTAATGAGAGGCCAATAATATAATAAGTATGCTTATAGAGCACGTGGAAGTAAGCTAGGCTAGACAATTTTCAATGATCTCTTGAAATGGGTTCTGGGTGATGGAAGAAAGCTTTAATCAAAAACAGATTTAGTGGCTAGCTAAAATAACTGATTTTTAAACAACTAATTCTGATTTTTTTGTTTTTGTTTGCATTTTTCCACCATATACTAAGATTATTCATAGAATTGTATAGTAATGATAATGTAGAGGACATCTACAGTTTCTACAAAATCAACAGTTAAATGCTGGTGGAACAGAAATGACCTCTTGATAGAGTAATTGCCACTTCTTGACCATATATATATATTCCTTTAAGGATGCAAACATACCTTTTTACACCTCACATAAACTTGCAGTTTTCAACAATTAAGATTATGGTGGGATCCAACTGCCTTTTCCACATGAAAGAATTTTTGCTATTACAGAGCTAATACATATCCTGAAACCTTCCATTTTCTAGGATAATAATTTTGATATAGTTGAATCTCTGGAAAACATCACAATTATCCTTGCTTACCCCTGACTACAATAAAGCTGATCATCATATTTCTTAAGAGGTATTGCACAGAATTCAAACACATGCACAATTAATAATCATATATACATTAAAAGATTTTTGATATATTTCTAGTTTCCTTTCATTTGAAAAATCATAATGTTGATTATTCATTCATATTGAATTTTAACCTACAATCATCTGTCTGAAAACAGAAGATGTAAATTTCCCTTAAAAACATTAATTTGCATGTAAAATATTAGCTAAAGTACATACTTTATTTGTGATAATTATACGTTCTGCTTTTATTAAAAGCATATCAATTAAAAATCAAAAAAATTTTAAGTAACTTGGCCATTTAACAACTGAAGACATTTCAATGTCCCTGGAGTTTGTTTAACAAATTAAAGATTTTAAATCAACCTTTATTTCAACCATTTTATTGAAAGGCCTATGGAGGCTTCCACTTAGGGCAGGGCCCACCTAAAGATGCAACTCTACCTTCATGCTAAATTAATATTTTAAGTTTTCTATATGATTACAGGAACCCTATAAAATGAAGCTAGTCAATGAGGTTAATTAGCTGGGACAAGTGCCCAAAAAGTTTCAGGTTATTTCTACTTAGAGGTAGGGCACAAAGTAAGTCTTCGAGAGCAGTATCAATGACAGTGACAATATGAGAGATGGCAGGCAGTGGTAGGAACATGGCTTATGAAGAAATTATGCTCCCAATGAAAAAGAATTTCCATTAAGATGAAAAGAAATTGATCGCTGTACTGGTAAAACAGAGGGAGGAGGAAAATAAGCAGGCTGACAAGAAAGAGAGGAAGAAAGAAGCAAGGAAGGAGGGAAGGGAGAAAGGAAAAAAGAGGGAAGGAGGGAGAGAGAGTAAGTTTGATATAAATTCAGGAAGTGCACTGCTTGTGTGTTACTCTCTTCTCTACATAGAAGTCAGTCAGCAGCTACAGTCTCTGTGTGATGCAATCCAAAATGACTTTTTATAATGTGAAGGAAGAGGATATCCATTATAAAACCTAACTTTAAATTCAATGCTATGTTAAAATAATAAATTGTGAAAGTGAAACCTGATTTTCCAGTGTTCCAGCTCCAGCAGAGAGATAATTTGCCTTGCAAAACGGAGCACACGTTTCACCTTCCTATATAATCATCTCTGCTGTAGTCAGACTGTACACTGAATTACCTGAATGGGCCATACTTTTCACTTCCAATATCCCACACAAACTATTCCTCTTCCTGGAACTCTAGTTACTTTATACTACTCCAGAATACTACTGTTTATTTGAATAGTGTTAGATTAAAATTACATTTCCTACTAAGACCTTTAAGGAATGTAGCAGGTACCTCCTCTGTGTTCCCACATCATTTTGTAATTTGCTCTATCTTAGCACTTATCATACCGAATAATAATGGACTAAAAGATTTGAGGACAGGGATTTGGAGGGTACAGAGCTAGAATCCTGATGATATGGAGCAGTATTTCTTCAAGCCTGACACAATCTACTAAATAAATGAATGAGTACAGAAAAATGTGCTATTGCTTTTCCCTCAACTTAATTACACATTCTAAAGAAGTCTATTTATGAGGAAACTAAGCATGCTATTATTTCATATTGATTGTGAATTAACGCTAACACATTCTCCTCTTTACAAACACTGCTGCCACACCAATTATCACCAAAATACAAGTTTTTCTTCAGTTGATACTTAGAAATACATACACACATGCATGTCCACACGTGCGCGCATACACACACACACCCCCCTTACAATTTACATTCTTCCTTTCCAGATCATGTTGTGTCTCCTTCTCAATGTGATTAAACTGACATTTACCATTTTATTTTTTACTGTTAGGCACTGTTCTTGGTGTTGAGAACATAAAGCCATTTAAGACTTACTCAATCGATACCTAGTTTATCGAGAGTTTTTAGACTAAAGGGTAGGTGAATTTTGTCAAAGGCCTTCTCTGCATCTATTGAGATAATCCTGTGGTTTTTCTCTTTGTTTCTGTTTATGTGATGAATTATGTGTCTATATTTGCCTATGTTGAACCACCCTTGCATCCCAGGGATGAAGCTGACTTGATGGTGATGGGTAAGCTTTTTGATGTGCTGTTGGATTTGGTTTGATGGCATTTTATGGAAGATTTTTGCATCAATGTTCATCATGGATATTGGCCTGAAGTTTGCTTTTTTAGTTATGCCTCTGCCAAGTTTTTGGTATCAGGCTAGGTATCAATGGAATGCATCTTAAAATAATAAAAGCTATTTATGACAAACCCACAGCCAATATCATACTGAATGGGCAAAAACTGGAAGTGTTCCCTTTGAAAACAGGCACAAGACAAGAATACCCTCTATCACCACTCCTATTCAACATAGTATTGGAAGTTCTGGCCAGAGCAATCAGGCAAGAAAAAGAAATAAAGTGTATTCAACTAGGAAAAGAGGAAATCAAATTGTCTCTATTTGCAGATGACATGATTGTATATTTAGAAGACCCCATCGTCTCAGCCCAAACTCTCCTTAAAAAGATAAGAAACTTCAGCACAGTCTCAGGATGCAAAATCAATGTGCAAAAATCACAAGCATATCAAACAGCAAGCCAAATCATGAGTGAACTCCCATTCACAATTGCTACAAAGAGAATAAAATACCTAGGAATACAACTAACAAAAGATGTAAAGGACCTCTTCAAGGAGAACTATGAACTACTGCTCAAGGAAATAAGAGAGGACACAAACAGATGGAAAAACATTCCATACTCATGGTTAGGAAGAATCAATATCATGAAAATGGCCATACTGCCCAAAGTTATTTATAGATTCAATGCTAACCCCATCAAGCCACCATTGATCTTCCTCATAGAACTGGAATAAAAACACCGTAAACTTTATATGGAACCAAAAAAGAGCCCACATAGCGAAGACAATCCTAAGCAAAAGAAACAAAGCTGGAGGCATCATGCTACCTGACTTCAAACTATACTACAAGGCTACAGTAATCAAAACAGCATGGTACTGGTACTAAAACAGAGATATAGACCAATGGAACAGAACAGAGGCCTCAGAAGTAATGCCACACATTTACAACCATCTGATCTTTGACAAACCTCACAATAAAAAAGCAATGGGGAAAGGATTCCATGTTTAATAAATGCTACTGGAAAAACTTGCTAACCATATGCAGAAAGCTGAAACTGAACCCCTTTCTTACACCTTATATAAAAATTAACTCCAGATGGAGTAAAGATTTAACATGAGACCTAACACTATAAAATACCTAGAAGAAAACCTAGGCTATATCATTCAGGACATAGGCATAGGCAAGGACTTCATGACTAAAACACCAAAAGCAATGGCAACAAAAGCCAAAATAGACAAATGGGATCTAATTAAACTAAAATGCTTCTGCACAGCAAAAGAAACTCTCATTAGAATGAACTGGCAATAAACAGAATGGGAAAAATTTTTGCAATCTACCCATTTGACAAAGGGCTAATATCCAGAACCTACAAAGAACTTCAACAAATTTATAAGAGAAAAACAACCCTATCAAAAAGTAGGCAAAAGATATGAACAAATACTTTTCAAAAGAAGACATTTATGCAATCAACAAACATATGAAAAAATGCTCATCATCACTGGTCATTAGAGAAATGCAAATCAAAACCTCATTGAGATACCATCTTTCACCAGTTAGAATGGTTATCATTAAAAAATTGGGAGACAACTGATGCAATAGAGGATGTAGAGGAATAGGAATGCTTTTACCCTGTTGAGGGGAGTGTAAATTAGTTCAACCATTGTAAAAGACAGTGTGGCAATTCCCCAAGGATCTAGAAATAGAAATACCATTTGATGCAGCAATCCCATTACTGGGTATATACCCAAAGGATTATAAATCATTGCATTATAAAGATGCATGCACATGTATGTTTATTGCAGCACTGATCACAATAGCAAAGACCTGGAACCAACTCAAATGCCCATCAATGATAGACTGGATAAAGAAAATGTGGCACATATTCACTATGGAATACTATGCAGTCATAAAAAAGGATGATTTCATGTCCTTTTGAGGGACATAGATGAAGCTGGAAACCATCACTATCAGCAAACTGACACAAGAACAGAAAACAAAACACTGCATGTTCTCACTCATCAGTGGGTGTTAAACAATGAGAACACATGGACACAGGGAGGGAAACATCACACACTGGGGCCTGTTGGGGGATTGGAGAGCTAGAGAAGGGATAGCAGGGGGTGGGGGTATTGGGGAGGGATAACATTGGGAGAAATATCTAATGTAGGTGATAGGGGGATGGATGCAGCAAACCACCATGGCATGTGCATGATCTGCACGTGTGCCCCAGAATTTAAAGCATAATTTAAAAAGTTAAAAAAAAAAAAAAAAGACTTATTCCAAGCCATTCTCAGTGGTTTTCTGCCTTATGGAGAAAAGAGAAATAAAACAAACAAAAACCAAAATGTAAACCAATTAATACAATACTATGTAAAAATGTGATAGATTTTACTTAGGATGCTACAGAAATGCCAAACACTTACAACTAAATTCAATGGGGTCTTATAAAAATTAAGTCTTGTGAAATGAGTAAAAGTCAATGAGATGAAAGGAAGTTAATAAAAGGAAAAAAGAGACCCAGATAGGAAAATGGGTGAACATAAGATGATCATGGAACTGCCAGTAGTTATAAACGGTTAGGCTTAAGGATTCCTGTCAAGAAAATCTAAGATTACAAAAATCTTTTGTGATAAATCATGGAGATAAAATTGTATTCTGAAAATTATTGTAACCTGCTGAACTTCAAATACAGAGAAATTTCAACATATTTTTCTATGAGGTTAACCATGCACACAAAATCTTTAATAACTTCACTTCCACATTAGTTATTTCCTCCAGTCATTGATAAAAATACAGAATGCTTAAGAGCCAAGGGCAGAGCCCAATGACACATCACTAGTGATTTGTATTAATTAACAATTTTTAATTAAGAGTTCTTGCCAGATGTGAATTCATTTAATCATATTAGTTTCTGCCCAATGTTTCTTCATCTTTCTGGGAAGACATAGTAAGAGATTTTGACAAATGCTTTGTTGAAATGCAGTCACACCATTGACTGCTGTACCTATACTACAAATAACTTCATCACTTGGAAGAGGTAGCACTTAACACCTTATAATGGAAATACTTTGTTTAAAACAATAACTTTTTCCTTTTGTCTTTTAGAATCCACATTCTGCTTTTGGGCAACTGCTTCCTTTCAACTCCAAACTGGCAGTTATTTCATTTTACCCTCATAGGCACAGTGAGGCTTTCAAAGAATAATCATGCAACCCAATCCTTGCCAACCAGAATTCTTCACAAAAAATTATTCAAACTGATCTGGAAAAAAGTTATTTTTGTTTTTCTTAAGTTGTACAAATGTAAAGACACAACCCTGGTAATTGCCTAAGATTCAGCAACTCACCTGTTGAGAAGTGGGCCTGCAAGGGAAATAGTATAGATTCAAAGACAAGTTTGGATAGGTGTGTGTCTCTGCATGTAGTCATAAGCAGCTAGCCATGACACACCCATGTTGTATGAGTTATTAAATGAGAATACAGACTAGTTTATATTTGTGTTACATTGGAATTAGATTAGTGCAAAGTATAAGCAAAAGAATTCTTACTAATGTATAGCACATTGATTGTGATTATATCACAAGTAGTCACTTATGGCCAAAATCATCAAAATATTTGTAATAAATATGTGCAACTTTTTGTATAACAATTATACCTCAGTAAAGAAAACAAATGTGTTTGTATGTGTGTAGGTGTATTAGTCCATTTTCATGCTGCTGATAAAGACATATCCAAGACTGGGTAATTTACAAAAGAAAGAGTTTTAATTGGACTTACAGTTCTTCATGGCTGGGGAGGCTTTCATAGTGGAAGGCAAGGAGGAACAAGTCACATCTTATGAGGATGGCAGCAGGCATTAAATGAGCTTGTGCAAAGGAACTCCCATTTTTTGTAAATGATCAGATCTCATGAGACTCATTCACTATCATGACAACACCGTGGGAAAGATCTGCCGCCATGATTCCGTCATCTCCCACCAGGTCCCTCCCACAACAGGTGGGAATTATGGGAGCTACAAGATGAGATTTGCGTGGGGACACAGAGCCAAACCGTATCAGTGAGTGTGTGTACATATCTGGCACTTCATAACTGATAGGGCCAAGGCAGCCCAAACAGTGAGAGGTGCTTTACTGGGAAAGTTGTGCATAGACATGAAGGGGAAGTTGTTCCTTATAAAGATTTGCAGCGCATACCTTCCAGCTAATGTTGGTTTGTGAAGAAAAGAAGGCACAGCATAGAAAAAGATGGTACAGAAAGATACAGGAATAACAAATTCCACATGGATACTGACATGGAAAGTGAATTATGTTCTTGATACCTTATATTAGATGCAATTATTTGTGTGATTTTTCTGTATTTGATAATTTCTGCCTTTAAGTATATTGTGATATTTCTCTGACTTGCAACTAAGTCAATTTGACTAAAATATCTATATTCTGATCATGAATCTCCAGTCTCTTTCAAATAATAAAATGTTAAGAGATGACAACAAAAAGAACCAATCAACTGTTACAGATTCACATTGCTCTTATGAATGCATCATTGGCTACAGATAGCATTATGTTTATTTTTAATGGAGAGAGGCCAAATATCAAATCTAGCTGGCAAATGTTTAGTTGATAACATACAAAAATTTAAATTAGTTCCTAACCTAAATTTTCTATAGCCTGTTGAAACTACTTCTATTCTCCATGATGCTTTTCCTTAAGGCAGAAATACTTAAAAGTGCTCAGACTCATAGATCATATTATACTTAAAATATTTACTCATCAAAGGATACCTATTTAGAGATATACTAAAAAATGTTATTACTTATTAATATATGATAGATTCTAATTGTATGATAGCAAACTATTTTCCTGCTTTTCATAGATATTGTATCTTGGTAGATGTAAAGGAAAAATACAGATATACACAGCTATAAACAGCAGCCAAAAATAGCTATAAGTAGAATAGATATAAATACAAATAAATAGATATAAACAGAAAAAGAAATAGGAATTAAAATACCATAAGAAAATCAATAGTACATAGTGAAAGAAAGTCCAACTTGGAGGCATATCAGACATGATTAAGTTCTCTCTGGATTAAAAGAAAACATTAAATTTGAAACTTGAACCAAATAAAAAGGAGATGGCCCTGAACCAAAAGTTAAAGAGTCATGAAAGAGGGAACGGAAAGTGAAAAGGCCTGGAGACAGAAAAGACAAGGATTTAGGAAACAACCAAAAGAAGCCAAGAGCAGCAGGGAATTGCTAGATAAGGTTGCAGGGGAAGAGTGGAGACAGATCACAAAAGAACATGTAGGCCATGGTAAGCAAGCTTGGCTGTATTTTAAATAAAATGGAATACCATGAGGCACCCATGATGTGAATTATATTTTTTAGGGGTTACTTATAGATACTTTATTACAAATATTTTATGACAAGAGCAAGAGGAGAGGCAAGAAGATCCTGCAAGTGACCATTTAAGCACCTTCAGTGTAAAATATTGTATCTGGGATTCAAATTATAATAGACCTGCATGCAAGGTTTCAAGATATATATTCAAGATTCATCTTTGGAGGAAGCAGCTTGCTGGTAGCTTAGATAAAGATGTTAAGGGAAAACAAGCTATCCAGGATGACCACCAATCTCTTGGTGAAATTAGTTAGACCATGGTGTGAACTAAAACAGGGACACTTCAGGGAGAAATACTGAAGGTCGGGAGAAGACGGAAAAAGTGATGATCTTGAGTTGTTAGTAACTGATTCAGGAAGCAAAGCATAGTAGCAATTTAATGAATCAGTATGAAAATTGAAGGAAATATCGATGCTGAAATTTTTGCATTGTAAAAGAGAAATCTGATTATATTGTATTTCTATTTGATAGTTTCTATAGAGACATCTAGGAAAGATGCAAAGAATCAAAAGGTAAATACCACCCCCTGATCAATTCTGAAATAATTGTTTAAGAATGTATTCAAGAAAGTAAATTAAGAGAAATATGGAAGAAATTAAATGGTCTAATAAATAGTAGAAAATAAATTGCTGGTACATAAAATAAAACAAATTATTAGACCAAAATCTCAATTTAATACAATTTTAGAGGTGACAGCATGTGAGCATGAGTAAAAAATGAAACTTGCTAAGTTTTGGTATTGTTTTAGAAAGTATACAACTATTGTTTAACTTTTTGAGTTGCAATTAAAATACTAATTCATAATGTTTGGCTAACATTTATCTTATGTGATAAATATTATATACTCATACATATGAATGTATGCTACTTATAGGTTACCTGTCAATTTTAGCATACCCTTACCATTTTGAATTAACATTCTTATTTTATTAATTATTGATCAATTAAATTATTGATCAATTATTGATTTGTGCAACAAACCCTTGTGTTTTATGGATATACAATTGTATTTATTATTCAATGTATTTTATACAAATTAAGCTAAAAGACTTCATAGTTAAGCCAATTTTGTTAATTTATAGTTTTCTGACAATCTTTCAACCTTTAAAATTTTTATATCGTCAGAGTTAAAATTCTATGAATTTCGTTAACTTACTTAATATCCTCTTGTTCTAATTTCTGAAAGAACTGTAGGAAAGTCTCTCATTAAGGTGCAATTTTTTTTTTCATATTCTCAGAAGCCCTTTAATGCCCCTTCTCAGGCACAAACTCCACTGAAAATTTGCTGATAAAAATCCATCAAACTATTTTCTATCATATATATCATACTTTAAGTTCAGGGTTACATGTGCAGATCACGCAGGAGTCTTACATAGGTATACACATGCCATGGTGGTTTGCTGCCTCCATCATCCTATCACCTACATTAGGTATTTCTCACAATTAAAAAAAAAAAATAGAGAAGCAAGATCAAACAAATTCAAAAGCTAGCAGAAGACAAGAAATAACTAAGATCAGACTAGAACTGAAGGAGATAGAGACATGAAAAATCTTTCAAAAAAATCAATAAATCCAGCTGGTTTTTTGAAAAGATCAACAAAATAGATAGACCACTAGCCAGACTAATAAAAAATAAAAGAGAGAAGAATCAAATAGATGCAATAAAAAATGATAAAGGGGATGTCACCACTGATTCCACAGAAATACAAACCACCATCAGAAATTACTACAAACATCTCCATGCACATAAACCAGTAAACCTGGAAGAAATGAATAAATTCCTGGACACTTCACCCTCCCGGGACTAAACCAGGAAGATGCTGAATCCCTGAATAGACCAATAACAAGGTCTGAGGTTGAGGCAGCAATTAATAGCCTACAAACCAAAAAAAGTCCGGGACCAGATGGGTTCACAGCCAAATTCCACCAGATGTACAAAGTGGTGCTTGTACCAATTCTTCTGAAACTATTCCAAACAATATAAAAAGAGGGAATCCTCCCTAACTTATCTTATGAGACCAACATCATCCTGATACCAAAACCTGGCAGAGACACATCTAAAAAAGAAAATTTTAGGCCAATATTCATCATGAACATTGATGCAAAAATCTTCAACGAAATACTGGCAAACCAAATGCAACAGCACAACATAAAGTTTATCCATCACAATCAAGTAGGCTTCATCCTGGGGATGCAAGGCTGGTTCAACATACACAAATCTATAAATATAATCCATCACATAAACAGAAAAAAAGACAAAAACCACATGATTATCTCAATAGATGCAGAAAAGGCCTTTGACAAAATTCAACAGCCCCATATTCTAAAAACTCTCAATAAACTAGGTATCAATGGAATGTATCTCAAAATAATAAAATGTATGACAAACCCACAGCCAATATCATATTCAATGGGCAAAAACTGCAAACATTCCCTTTGGAAACTGGCACCGGACAAGAACACCCTCTCTTACCACTCCAATTCAACATAGTATTGGAAGTTCTGGCCAGAGCAATCGGGCAAGAAAAAGAAATAAAGGATATTCAACTAGGAAAAGATGAAGTCAAATTGTCTCTATTTGCAGATGACATGATTGTATATTTAGAAGACCCCATCATCTCAGCCCAAAATCTCCTTAAGATGATAAGCAACTTCAGCAAAGTCTCGGGATATAAAATCAATGTGAAAAAATCACATTCATTCCTATACATCAATAACAGACAAACCAAGAGCCAAATCATGAACGAACTCCCAGTCACAATTGCCACAAAGAGAATAAAATACCTAGGAATACAACTAACAAAGGATGTAAAGGACCTCTTCAAGGAGAACTACAAACCACTGCTCCAGGAAATAAGAGAGGACACAAACAGATGGAAAAACATTCCATGCTCATGGTTAGAAAGAATCAATATCATGAAAATGGCCATATTGCCTAAAGTAATTTATAGATTCAATGCTATCCCCATCAAGATACCATCGACCTTCTTCACAGAACTGGAAAAAAACACCTTAAACTTCATATGGAACTAAAAAAGAGCCCACATAGTCAAGAAAATCCTAAGCAAAAAGGTATGATTTTATATTAGTGAAGCCTTAATAAAATCCTTTCAAATTATCTAAACCAAGACAAATATATTTACATGGATATAGGGACACAGATGTATAGATATAAATACATTATATATATTTGATTGATCATTCTAGCCTGAACATGACACAAAACTTCAACAGGAATTTTTTATAATAAATATATGTAACACGCCATGCATATATAAAATAGGGAAAACTACCGAAATCATTCTGTAAGGCTAGCACATTCTCAGCACCAAATGCAGAAAATTTTTTAAGTGCAGAGACTAATGTGATTTATTCTAGCAATCAAATAGATAATTTTGACTTCATTTTATAAAGATATACGTCACAGTTTTTAATAGCTGAATGATGTTAGGCAAATTCTTCGGACTCGTGAAGTTCGATATTTATTTGGCAATAAATTATATAAAAATTATTGTATTAAAAATTCCTTCAAATCTGTATAATCCATTACTACCTTTTTAGAGCGCCTTTATCTGCCCTGGAAGGCACATCTTTATATTCTGGGACTTTACATAACAACCTTAAACCAGCTGGCTGAATAAGCATGAACATACTTGACAGGGAATAGTCCATACAGGCGTCATCCAGTCTCATGCATGAAAGTACCATTTTTTTTAAACCAGTAACTACAATTGATATCTCCAGGCAGACCATTTGTCTGAACTCTTAACTTCGTATATCCAAATATTTGCTGAAAATTTCTACTTGAATCTTTCTAAATATCTAAATTATAATGTGTGAAACTCAACTTGTTTATTCTGCCAACCCCAAACCAACTTTACCCTCTCTGCTTTCTCATCTAATCTGATAGCATAAATATCCTCCCACTGCTTTTCCTTGGTTCTTCACGTTTTGTCAGTTGATATTCAATGTACCAGGAATTAATCATGGTATTGTCTTCAAAATACATCCAGAGTCCAGTGACTTCTCTCTGCCTCTGCTGCTACCACCTGGTATTGCAAAACTACCATAATTTCTTTACTATAACAAATATTTACTAAGAATATAAACATGTCATTATAAGCATAGGTACTTGAATAATATTTATGGAAGTTTCAGTCACATACTATAATAGCAATAATCCCATATATTTAGTGTTATTACTTGATTATTCATAGTTTTATTACAAGGAAAAACAAATCCTTCAGAAGGTTAAGGCCCAAAATGATAATACACATAATGAAACTTTTCAATGTATCTCATGGAACATAAAGATAGGAAATATAGCATGAACACTTGTAAGACTAAATAAGAAAGTGGCAAATCAGGAATTGGCCCCTGGCTCTGATATTTTGAAGAGAATACCATGATTAATACTTCATTTCACATTAGAGAGAACAATGTAACTTCTATTAACAAAATGTAAAGAACCACATTTATTTTTATTAACAAAAATCCAGAAAAATAGAAGTCAGCCAGTTCTCAAAAAGCTCAGATAATATTCCAGTCTGTGTATCTTGAAGTTTACAGAATTTCCTAGAAAACTTAACTGACTCAAGAATTGTAATCTTACCATAAACACCTGAAAAACTGAACAAAATACATGTTTTCAGATATTAGACAATGGACTTTGAAGGATTGGGATACTTGAAATAAAAAAAATGAGGTAAGTCCTACAAGTATCCCAGATTGCTGCAGAAATCTGTTTCTAAGCCTCAGCAAAGATGGTTATAAAACTAGTCTAGCGATCTTGCTGAGATGAGGAGACAGACATTAAAGTTTAGAAAGGAAAGGCTAAGATGGCTATTATTTGTATAGTAGAATACTGGAGATGAAGAAGCTTCATAAACAAATATAGATCATGAAAAACTGCCCAGGAAAACCTCCCCTCCAGTATTTGGTAGAGTACCAATCTGTGTATGCATGAGTAAAATTTCAAGGCCAAAGAAAACATTACTGGCAAGCAATCAAATAATTTTACTAGACAGAAAGCAGAGCCCACATTCTCCATTGGATACAGAGTAATATCTACAGAACAACTGTGTTTAGTAGTACAACTATAAAAGCATAAAGGTAGGGGCTGCTCCATATTTGTCATTGCAAAACCTCAGAAGCAAATGAATCCCAAGTAATTTAACAATGTAACATATTTTTCATTATTCATATGTAATGCTATGTTACTATATGATAAATTAAAAATAAATATTTAAAATATTTAAAATTTTAAAAATTTTAAAATATTTAAAATATTAACAGATTATTTACTACAGAAAAAAACATCAGTGAACTTGAAGACATACTAACAGCATCTATCCAAAAGGAAACAGAGTGAGAGATAGAGACACTAATAAATTAATAGGTAGATGTCTCCTGCTTTGTTCTTTTTGCTGAGTATTGCCTTAGCTATTTGAGCTCTTTTTTGGTTCCATATGATTTTCAAATAGCTTTTTCTAGTTCACTGAAGAATGTCATTGGTAATTTGATAGGAATAGTATTGAATCTGCATAGTTTTAGGCAGTATGGCCATTTTAGCAATATCGAGTCTTCTAAACCAAAAGCATGGAATGTTTCTCCATTTGTTTGTGTCATCTCTGGTTTCTTTGAGCAGTACTTTGTAATACTCATTGTAGAGATTGTTACCCTCCCTGGTTTATCATCTACAAAGAGGGATAGTTTGACTTTTTCTCTTCCTATTTGGACACCTTTATTTATTTTTCTTGCCTGATTGCTCTGGCCAGGACTTCCAATATTATGTTGAATAGGAGTGGTGAGAGAGGGCATCTTTGTCTTGTGCCACTTTTCAAGGGGACCATTTTGTATGACGTTGGCCTATGGGTTTGTCATAGATGGCTCTAATTATTTAGAGGTATGTTCCTTCAATGCCTAATTTGTGGAAAGTTTTTAACATAAATGGATGCTGAATTGTATTGAAAGCCTTTTCTGCATCTATGAAGATAATCATGTGTTTTTTGTCTTTAGCTCTACTTATGTAATGAATTACAATTATTAATTTGCATATGTTGAACCAACCTTGCATCCCATGGATAAAGACTACTTGATTATGGTGGATTAACTTTTTGATGTGCTGTTGAATTCAGCTTACTAGTATTTTGGTTGAGGATTTTTTTGCACCAGTATGCTACTTAACTTTATACTACAGGGCTACAGTATAAAAAGCAGCATGGTATTGGTACAAAAACAGGCACATAGACCAATGGAACAGAATAAAAATCCCAGAAATAAGTACTTATACCTGTGCACCTCTGATCTTTGACAAAGCTGAAAAAAGAAAAGCAATGAGGAAAAGACTCTTTATTCAATAAATGGTGCTGGGATAACTGGGTAGGCATATGCAGAGCATTGGAACTAGATCCCTTCTTTTTACCATAAAAAAAAATTAACTCAACATGGACTAAAGACCTAAATTTAAAACCCAAAACTATAAAAACCCTGAAAGACAACCAAAGCAATAGCATTCTGGACACAGAACTGGGCAAAGATTTCATGGCAAAGATGTCAAAAGCAATTGCAACAGAGGCAAAAATTGGGATACTTGAAATAAAAAAATGAGGTAAGTCCTACAAGTGTCTTAGATTGTTGCAGAAATCTGGGATATTGACAAATGAGACCTAATTAAACTGAAGCACTTCTGCACAGCAAAAGAAACCATCATCATAGTGAATACAAAACCTACAGCACTGGAGGGCATTATCTTTAACAAACTCAGGAAAAGAAAAGCAAATGCTGCATGCTTTCACTTATAAATGGGAGCTAAATGATGAGAACAAATGGACACAAAGAAGGTAACAACAGTTGCTGGGGCCTAGTGAAAGGTGGGAGAAGGGAGAGGAATAGAAAAAATAACTATTGGGTACTAGACTTAGTACCTGGGATACAAAACAATCTGCACAACACACCCACATGACAGGAGTTTACCTGTATCAAAATGCACATGTACCTTTGAACCTAAAACAAATGATTAGGAAAGCATCAGTGTATTAGTCCATTTTCATACTGCTATGAAGAAATACACAAAACTGCATAACTTAATGGACTCAGTTTCACATTGCTGAAGAGGCCTCACAATCATGGCAGAAGGCAGAGGAAGAATAAAGGGACGTCTTACTTGGTGTTAGGAAATAGAGTGTGTGCAGGGTAACTGCTCTTTGTAAAAGCACAGAACTCATAAGACTTACTATCAAGAGAACAGCATGGGAAAAACCTGCCCTCATGATTCAGTTACCTCCCAATGAGTCCCTTCCACAACATGTGGGGATTATGGGAAGGACAATTCAAGACGAAATTTGGGTGGGCTCACAGCCAAACCATATTATTATGGTGGAGGGGGAAGCAGACACATCCTTCTCCACATGGTGGCAGCAGGGAGATGCACAGAGCAAAGTGGGAGGAAAGCCCCTTATAAAACCATCAGATCTTGTGAAAACTCACTCACCATGACCAGAACAGCATGGAGGTAACCACCCCCATGATTCAGTTACCTCCCAACGGGTCTTTCTCATAATGCACCAGGATTATGCAAGCTACAAATTCAAGATGAGTTTGGGGTGGGGACACAGGCTAACCATATCAATCAGTATCTAAGGAATAAAATTTGGTAGTCTAATAAGATATGTATTTGGAATACTGAAAAAAGTCTAGGGTAAGGCAGAAAATAATATTTGAAGAGATACTGACAGAGTATTATCTAAATGTGATCAAAACTATGAATCCACAGATCTAAGAAGTTTAATCAACTATAAGCAGAGTAAACATACAAAAAATGATATCAAGGCACATCATAAGAAAACTGCTTAAAACAAGTCATAAAGAAAAAAAATTAAAGAAGAAGGAAAAAAGACTATATAGAGACACAGGAACAATGGTATATTATGACATAGCCAACTTTGTGTCAGAGATTATTCGAGATTGAGAAAACAAGAATACCACCACAGAAGAACTAAAGAAAAATCTGGTCAACTTAGAATCCTACTCACAATGGAAATGTATCTTAAAATGTAGGCAAAATGAAACCTTCTCAGAATAAATGTATTCCCAACAGGCATGAATATAAGAAAAGTTAAAGGAAGTTCTTCAGGGTGAAGTAAAATATTTTAAGGAAATTGTGATCTATTCAAAGAAATGAAGACTTACAGAAAGTTTTGTGGGTGAATAATTTTAATCACTTTAAAATCAATTGAAAGAAAATTACAACTGATGTTTTATGAGGCTTATAAACATATAACATAAACAAGTACAGCAGTAAAATGCAGGACAATAGTACGTGTAAGGGGATAACTAGAAGTACAGTACACTGATTTAAGATTCTTACACTTTAACAACTGCTTTAATGTTGTTTAACATTAGAAAATATTTAATACTAAATACTATTTAAAATATTTTTATCTAATATTTAATATTACATGATGTTATGTTATGCATCTTAGATAAGAGTTTCTCAATTTTGACACTACTGATACTTTGGCTTAGATAATTCTTTGCTATGGAGGGCTCTCCTGTGCATTATAGGATATTGAGCAGAATCTCTGACCTCTACCCATTAAATATCAGCAGCACACACACTCCCTGTCCAATATAAAATCAAAAAACCTCCCCAGACACTGACAAACGTACCTTGGGGGCAATATCACCCCTGGTTGAAAATCACTGCTTTAGAATAATGAAAATGTAAAGAAAAGAGACATAGATAATGAAAACATAGTAAAAGTAAAGTGAAACACTGCAATATAATATTATTCCGAAAGAAAACATGAAAAGTTTTTTTTAAAAAAATAGATGAGACAAATGGAAAGCAGACGTTGGACTCAAACCCAACCATATTAAAAAGTGTATGTCTTTCTTTGACAGCCCTCCTCTAGGTCTCTTCTGTTACAAAGCTTGCCAGAGATTATGTCCTACACCCAAGATCCAGGGAACAAGCATCTTTGCAGGCCTAGTTCCTGCTTTCCACCCTGTGAATTAGATTTATCTGTAACAATATCACTGAACCTCTACCAATTCAGAATTCTTTTGTGCTAGCTCACAATAATTCTCTCTCCAGTTTCTCCTTCAGAAAACTAGAAATTTATGTAATCATCAGTACATATAGCTCAGACACCCTCAAGAGTGTGTGATACCCTCAAGGACCTAAAAGGGCTGGGTACCAACAAGGTTTCAGCCTTTGATTGGAATTTGGAAGAATAGTTGCAAAGACATTTGAACTCTTTGAGCTCAAAATGTGAACTTGTTTGAGTTCAATCTTCTCACATTTTTATATAAAATACTGGGTTTGAAACATACTACCTACTGATATAAAATGGCAAGGTATGTTTATACGATGTTTCTGTGACTTAAAGTTAGCTATATTTGGGTGTATTTTTAATGTTAATGAATAGGTAAGATTCTCATCATTTTGAACTCCCTTTAAAATTCTCGATAGAGGATTCTGAAAGGCTAGGAGTTTAAGACAAGCCTGAGCAAAACAGGGAGAGCCAATTTCTACATAAATTAAAATTAGCGTGGCATAGTGGAATGTGCTTACAGTCCTAGCTACTCTAGAGGCTGAGGCAGGAGGATCATTTGTGCCCAGTAGTCTGAGATTGCAGTCAGGTATGATATGTGATTTCATGAGGTCAAAATTCATATTTTTTCATTTAACTGCTTAACAGAATTTAAAAAAAGATTAGAACTCTTCATCTGATAAAATAAGCAAATCTTTAAATTGGGCATTAATAGATGGTGTTTCTTAAAATTACAATTTATAGGCCAAGCATGATTGCTCGTGCCTGTAATCTCTGCAGTTTGGGAGGCTGAAGTGGATGGATGGCTTGAGCTAGGAGTTTGAGATCAGCCTTGACAACATGGTGAGACTCTGACTGTAGAAAAAATACAAAAATTAGCTAGATATGCTGGTACACATCTGTACTCCCAGCTACTCAGGAGACTGAGGAGGGAGGATCACTTGAGCCCAGGAGGTGGGGGCTGCAGTGAGCCAAAATCATGCCACTGCCTGGTAGCAGAGTGATACCTTGCCCCTCGAAAAAATAATAATAAATAAAATTTACAATTCATATAACCAGGTAAATTGTATATATTATATTTAAGCTATTGAAATAAGTGCTTGCAAAGTGGTTTAAAAGCATTACCCTCAATGAAAACATTTCTATTACTGTAGAATATAAATATGGGACAAAAACAAGAAATAAAGTGATACCCTTAACACTGTAATACAAAGAAAAATTAAATGGGTTGGTAACATAGTTTGAAGGATAAGTTATTCAAAAACCAATGTAAGAGAAATAAAAGATATATTTGAATTTAAGGACATAATTTCCCTACTCATTTTTGAACTATAGAGTTTATGATCAGGTATATACCTGAAAACAAATTGAGCCAAAGAATGGTTCATAAACTACATAATGTAGCCTTGAATAAGATAGGCAATTGATATTAATCTTATTCTTTCATATTAAGAAACTTCTTTAGTTTTCATTGCCTTTTCAGCACATTTAATCTATTCTTCCTGAGTGATATATTGTCAAATAATAAAATGTAGAACCTGAAAATAATTTAAAAATCCTTTGAGAAGCTATAGTTCACCATTTTAAAAGAATGATATATAGACAATTTTAAAAGCCCTACCAATTAAGCCTGAGAATTATGAATATTTAGGTGCCAAAAGACAGAGTCCCAAATAGGTCACAATACTAGAAAGAATTTTCTTTGCAGGTTTGTCGATCACAAATATGCTTCAAGTACAACACTACCGTGTTTACTTTTGGCAATAATCTTTTCCTGTATTTCAAGTTGTACCTTACGTTCTGTTTTTGGTATTTTTGTACTTCTGGTGTGCCAAACGCAAGCCAAACACAACCCATCTTCACAAACAAGCATATTAAGAAGAGGAATGAAGAAACATACTTTTGAAATTTAAACTGAATTTAAGGTGATTTTACGAAGAGGAATAACTAATAAACAAAGATAGCTACAAAGTCATTTCCAAGTCTTAGGAATGCTCTCCTAGCACATTTTTTTAAATTTTCAGGATTTATAGAACTTCCAATGATTTGAGCTGCACATTGTACTTCATCAAATAAATGGATCTCTGACATGTGAATATCTCTTAACTCTTAAGGAGCCATCCCTCAAGAGTAATGGAAATTTCAATAAATGTGGGTGTTGGGTAGGCTTTTGATTTTTTAATTAAAGACCATACTTTATTTGAATTTTGTTAGTTTTTCCCTAATTTCCTTTGTTTTTTTCCTGTCTCAAAGTCACATCCAAGATACCACATTTCATTGTCATCCCATATTTTTAAGCAATTCAAGGCTGTAACAGTTTCTCAGGTTTTCCTTATTTTTGATGACCTTGACATTTTTGAGGAGTACTGGTCAGATATTTTACAAAATGTACCTCAACTGAATTTTTTCTGACATTTTTCCATGGAAAGATGATGGTTATGGGTTTTTGGCGGGATGAACACAGAAGTGAAAAGCCATTATCATCACATCGTCACGTCACATCCAGGATTTGTGCTATTAACATGACTTCAATGTCGACTTTAATCACCTGGCTGAGAGAGGTTTCCCAAGTTTCTGTGCTGTAAAATAACCACTCTCATTTTTTACTGCAATCTTTGAAAACAAGTCACTATGCAAGTCCTTGAGTGGGGAGAATATCTACATAAATTATATGAAACCCTATAAAGAAAATTTATCTCTTCTATCCCATTTATATGTCCAGTCATTTATTTATATCAGTATTAATTCATGGGTATGCATTTTAGTTAAAATATCATACTACATTTTGTTTATTGCTCAAACTTCCCCAGCGTTAGCCAATGAGAGCTCTTTCAGTTGTTTACTATTGCCCTTTGACACACCTCTGTCATTGCATTTAAATTTACTATGTTTTTACTTTGTGGTACTGCAAGATATTCAAGGCTCATCTTTTGTGTTCCATATTCCTTCCCTAGAATCAGCCATTTCTGCAAGTAGCCCTAGTTCTTTTTATTGGATAGTAGTATTAGAAAACAAGTATTGAATATGCTTGTTGTTACTGGGGCATTGTTGATTCCGCAAACAGAACTATGGAATATATGTAAGTATACCAACATTACCTACAACAATTTTTATACTTATTTCTCTATCCATCTGTATTTATATTACATTATACGTGAGTTCCAGCTGATGGCTACAACTCTAATCCAGTAACATATGATTTATTCTAACCTTATTCCTTTTTGTATCTGTAGCTTCACCCTTTTACAAAGAAACCTACTTTCCACCTTCTGCTATCCTTGTAATTATTTGTTCAATACCAGTATATATGCAGAGTGGTTTCAGAATTAGCAAACCATATGGAGTAAATTTTTAAGTTAAAGATCACAGATGGTGCAATGTTGAGTTCATATGAAGGGAGAGTTCTGGTTTCATTCAACTTGGCAATGTTGTTGTTCATACATCTTTTCAAGAATGCCAGTCTCAAGGTTCATAATGTTATCTATAATCAAGTGTGTATTTGATGAGCAATGTCTCCTATACAACAGGTATTTTGAAGTATATCCTACTACTGATGAAGAACTTAGTAAGTATAGTATTACTATTACTTATTTCATGTCCTATTAGTATTCAGAGCTAGTAGACACTATAATGGGAAATTATAGAAATTCAGCTTTCTTAATCAACATTGGTAGCATATTTTCCTACCATTATCTTCCAAGTTCTTAAATTCCCTTAAACAAAAACACACACAGTTTGTATTTAATATTAAATCGGTGCAAAACTAATTGCTGTTTTGCGATCACTTTTAATGGCAAAAAGTATATAGTAATACCGTGGGTAATACTAGTATAAATATTTATATTTTAAAAAAAAAGGACATTGCTACAATTAGCTCAATTGGATTCTATTGTAAAATAGATAGTGATAGTTAATTTTGTGTGTCAAATTGACTGGGGCAAATGAATGACAACTTGGGTGTGTCTGTGAGGGTATTTCTACAAACAATGAATATTTGAATCAATAAACTAAGTAAAGACCATCACATTCACTAATGTGGGCAGACCTCAACCCTCCTGTACAGGGAGGGCCTGCCTAGAGCAAAATGATGAGGACGTTAGTTTTCCTGAGGTATTTCTCTAGAGATTACTAATACAATAATCAACTCACACTCTGAAAAATAGTCTTGATTACTGATAAATCATGAGGTTTATTTTCACAATCACTAAGTTTATGAATGGCCAGCACATTCTTGTCATGTGATCTACTCTATCTGCTTGTGTCCTCAGGCTAGAACTTCTGTTAAACAATTGGAAGTTTTCTGGGACTCAGGGATAAATCTCTAATGTGTGCATTTACAGCTCTATTCCATGAATTTTACAAGAGTAAATATTAAATTTGAAAATCTCCATAAAGTATCTATTTGAATAAATCATGACATAACTTCTAAAACTCTAGCTTTCAGTCCAAACTACTACGGTGATTTTCTAAAACTAATTTAAAAATAGAGAGTTATTTAAGACTTATTCTAAGCTAGTAGAGTGCATATTTCTTTATGATAATAGAAATGTTTCAAATTTGACACACTCTCTTTATCTCAGGGAATATTTAATTATATGTTTTTTAAGTTAAGGAAAATCTCCATTAGTTTTATTTAAATGGAAACATTCATTCTCAGAGACTAGGAAACAATAATTACTATTGTTAATTATTCATAGTTATATAGTAATGATTATTACAATAATTTGCAATTGTTTTAATGTACTTTATCATGTGCTTTATAACCTATGCATCCTGTTTAAATATTTTAAAATAGTATAAGGGAAAAGAAAGTTCACAAAAGCTTATATCAACTGCTGCTTAGTTTTTATTATTGCAGGAATAAATGAAATGTTTAACAACTTTTAAACTAGTCATTTAGCTGCCAAATTTTTTCATAGTTCTTATATTGAGTAGGGCTATTTGACTACGTCTGGGCAGTGGGTCATGTAATGAAGCAATACGTATTACCTCTGCTCTAGAGCATTTAACGGTAAATGTTAAAATCTCAAATATCTCTTCCTCCATCACATTTATCAAAGATATACTTCAGATTGTTAGGCTAGAAGTTGATGGCAGAAAAAAAAAAGTTGATGGTGCCAGAAACACAATATTAATTTCTGTAATTTCCCAATCACAGATACTATCAAAGGTGGTTCATTGCTCTAACTCAAGCCTCAAAAACGTGAGATTAGCCTTTAGACTTTGAATAAGCTGAAATAGGACATTAACATGATAACATGTTACGTAGTTTCTAAATATTTAGTAAAATTATCTATCACCTGTGGCACTTGAGAAGTAGACAATATACCTAATAAACTTGAATGTGTAATTATAGTAAAAATATTAATAGTGTAGGTTGACTGCTGGTGGTTGTTTTTTGCAAGGTATTACAAGAAACATGACCTCAGGAAAAAAAAATTAGCTATGGAAACAGAAATGTAATGAAATAGTGGAAGTCTAGAAATTTGGAAGCATTGGAAGAGGCAGATTATCCTCAATTCCAAAGAGCAAATTATAAAACTAAGAATGTTTTAGAATTAAAAGGCCCCTAAAAATTTGTCCTCGAGGATAGAGACCGAATCAAGGGTATGGCCTTCAGCTTATTGTGCAAACATCAGAAAGGACTAAACGGCCTCTACCTAATGATCAACCAAAGGTGTGATGCTCAGTCAGGCCTTTCAATTAGACCATAAGGATCAGGAAAAAAAGATTTGAATCTTGAGACTCTCCCACCTAAATCTGATGGGATTAAAACACTTTCAATTTAATTACAAGCTGAGTCTGGGGAAACTTCAGCATATCTAGGCTGAGGTTTAAGAATTTAATGAAGTTGTAACTATGTTCTTGGACAATATTAAGATATATTTGACTTTCCACTTTGTTTGTATTTTCACTAATTGTGCAAAACCAATGGTGGCTAAAGATTCTGGTGTTTCAGCATGAACCAAGAGACTGTCAGGATGCTGCAGTTGTAGTCATTGAATTCTTCCTGGCCAAGCACTTCCGGAAAAGCAAACAAGCAATTCTACTTAAGAACTTCCTGACACCGTCATTATTGATTTAATTAAATCTTGAATCTTGTACTTACATATTTTTAACATCCTATGTGATAAATCAGGAAGCACATATATGTGTCTGTATAGATTGGGAAAATATAACTAAAAACAAAAACTTTCAATTCAGAAAAATTCTACACAAAGGTAGTAACTGTTTATGAAAACAGTTTTTTTACTGAATAAGTATTAAACCAAAATGAGATGTACATCACAGGCAACCTGCTAAGAGATTACAAAAATAGAAATCACACTCTTTTACATAGTCAAGCAGTATAACCTATTACATCCATATTACATCAAGATAATAGTGCTCAAGTTGTTACTGGTGGAAGGTATCCAAATTGCCAGTGGAGAATCCCTATGGGTTTGCAGCAACCTCAACTTCTGACTCTTCAAAGAAAGTATTTGACTGAGGGCATAGGGGAGAAAAGGGGACCAAGGCAAGTTTCAGAGCCAGAGTGCAAGTTCTTTTAAGAAGACTTTACAACAGGAAATAAAAGAAAAGCACACTTAGAAGAGACCCAAGTGGGCACGTAAAGGTCAAGTGCCATGTTTAACTTTGAATCTAGGCCTTTTAGACTAGACTGGCTGCTTTCCCATCATACTTCCCTTTGGGTGGGCTGCCCAGAAGCACAGTCCTCTCCTTACCATTGAGAGGTGAGCAAACACAGTGTTTTTAGGAAGTTATACGTGTGCCCACCTGAGGCTTTCTTCCCTCTTCCGGTGTCATGCCCCTAGAAGGTCATAACATTTTGTCTCTTAATGCACATGTCCAAGAAGTTGCTTCTCTTAAGCATCTGTATTAACACTTTAGTGCAACAGGCATAAATCATCAGAAAATGGCCTCTCCCTGGCACCAGCTGCCAATTTATTATGTTTAGAGAGGCAATGGGATCATTGCTGAACCATCTCTTGACGTTCCTAGTGGGTGGGGGAGAGCTCTCTCCTGCCTTGCTCATGCCTGTCTAACTACCTGTAACAAAGTTAGAGGACTTGACAGCACCATTTATTACACAATATTCATCCTAAATTCATCTAGTAATTGCATTGACCATCTCTGTTAGTTAATTGGTTTTAGGCAATGTAACAATAAACTTTTAATTTTGACAAGAAGTTTTGCAGTTGAGTAAGGCACCTACCAGTTAAGCTTCTGCCTTCTCACAGACACACTCACGGATACAGAGATGAAAGTGCTATCTGCCTTGGATATTTATATTCTCAAGGGATGATTTTCAGGTGCTTGAGACTTCTCTGAGTTGTAAAGCTGACTTAAGACTTGTTATCTTTTAAAGAGATTTCAATTCATTTCAAAAAGATTGAGAAGGAATTACAAAGTTTCTAAAGTAAATCCTCCAAGAAAAGTGAGGGAGGGAGAAGTCTTTCCTCTATTGATCAAAAGAATTGTCTTTTTAATTTGTATTTGCTGTTATCCATACTGAAGAACAATAACTGGTTGATGGAAAAGGACTTGTATGATTTTTTTGGGTCACAAGTGAAACTAGAAGTTTTTTTAATGGAACAACATTTTTACTTCGATGTTCACCTAACAGATAACCAATGGTTATGCACATTTGAGCTTTTGGCTAGGATTCTCTCCAGGGTGAGTTAAGTGAACCAGTCACTTTGGAAAAACCAACTGATAGCATTTGTTGCCAATGATACAATTCAAGCTTTCAATCAATATTAAAATTTAAAAAAACTTCTATCTGCTTTCATGTGCTTGACATTCTATTTAAATGTTCTCTTGATGACATCAGTAGTAATGACAAATGTAATTTTTAAACATTGCTTAATGTAACACGTCAATATTGAAAAGAATTGCTAAACTCAGTGAAGCCATACTTTCCAAATGACCAATATATGGTCATAAAATCACACACGGGTAAACAATCCATTCACAGTGCAAGATACATCAATGGATTTTAAAATGACAGAATCCAGTTTTTTAAATATAGTTTTAAATTCTATATTGCACAAAACTGAGAAACTATCACTTGTTCAGACTTAGTGCAGTACAAAAAAACAACATCCACAATTATCTGAACATACAGCCATTGAAATTCTCCAGGTTTTTCCAACTTGCCGTGTGAGACCACGTTTTCTTTATACACTTCAACCAAGATAATATATTGCAAGAGACTAAAGGCAAAGCAAACCTGAAAATCCAGCTGTGTCCCCTTAAGTTAAGCATTACAGAGCTTTGCACTCACAACGAAATAAAACACTTTTCTCACTATGCTATTTTGAAAAAGTTATATTTTATGAAAATATGCTATTCTATTAACATACAACAGATTTGATATTTTCAAATAAATTAAACATTTATAATATTTATGTTTAAATTTGTGTGTAATGTAGATATAACCCAGATAAACAGAGTCCTTGATTTTTGTAAAGATTTTTAAAAAGTAAAATGGTTCTTAACGTCAAAAAGTATGAGAACCACCGATTTAGAGAAACGAGAGGTATAGTGGTTAGAAAACGAGTATATAACTCTTGGAACCGTGTTTTTCACAAACATAAGGGAGTGGCTACTGGTACATAGGGCTGACTGCTATAAAATACAACATGTGCTGTCAAAAAAAAAAAAAAAAACCAACAAAAATGGCTTAGATGATGTGGTGATGGTTAAAGTCTTAAGATGGGTCTTGAGCTTTCAGTTGTATCTGCAAAGAAGAGCTGAGAAAGCTATGCAGTCCCCAGTGAAAGTAGATCTTATGTATACTTCTAGTGTTAGTGAAAAAGATAGTGAGAAGGGGATGATCTATTGAGAAAGGGATGATCTCCAAGAGAGAATATTCTGAGCCTAGAGAGAAAAATAAACCAACATTTATTTCATATCTGTTAAGTGTACCTTTTAATTAGTCCTCAAAACAATTTTTTCAAAAACAAAATCGGCCGCTTCATGCAGAAAAGTAATCTAATAAGGCACAGGAAGTTGAAGTGACTTGCGTAAAATTGCAAGGCTAGTAAGTTACGGAGGCAGTATTTAAGCTGCTGTTATGTCATCATGACACAGGAGTTGGGCCGGACTAGTTTCCCAACACACAGGTCACAAAACTATGCTGATAAAACAGGATGCAGTGGAGAAGCTGGCCAAAATCTGCCAAAACCAAGATGGCAACAGAAGCAATCTCTTACCCTCACTGCTCATTATAGGCTAATTACAATATATATTATCATGGTAAAAGAAACTCCCATTCATACCATGACAAATGCCATGGCAATTCCCAGAAGTTACCCTCTATGGTCTAAATAAGGAGAGAACCCTCAATTCCAGGAACTCTCCACCCTTTTCCCAGAAAACTCCTGAATAATTCACCCCTTATTTAGCATGAAATTAAGAAGCAGTCATAAAAACAGTCAACAGCCCAGCAGGGCTACTCTGTCTGTGAGGTAGCCACACTTATTCCTCTACTTTCTTAATATTTTTACATCACTTTACTCTGATGACTTCCTCTTGAATTCTTTCCTGTGTGAAGACAAGAACTCACTTGGCCTCCCTGGCTGAACCCCAACCTTGCCGTTAGTCTGCCTGTAACAATCAGATAATATAGCCTTTTCTGATTAAAATATGACTGTGTGTTCATTCATTTATTCATCATTCAGTACATTTTGAATGGCTAATCCTGTAAATGACATTGTCTTTGAAACTAATTACTTGTTTAAAATCTGACTTACATTTTGCCTTCAAGGTACTTATAGGCAGATAAGATATGCACCTGAATCTTTGTAATACAGAGAAGATGAAAAGTAATTGAGGGTGTGGGGGTATGATGGTTAATACTGCCAACTTGATTGGATTGAAGGATGCAAAGTTTTGTTCCTGGGTGTGTCTGCGATAGTGTTGCCAAAGGAGATTAACATTTGTGTCAGTATAAGAGGCAGACCCAGGATCAGTCTGGGTGGGCACCATCTAATCAGCTACCAGAACAGCTAGAATAAATCAGGCAGAAGAATTTGGAAAAAGCAGACTTGCTGAGTCTTCCGGCCTTTGTTTTTCTCTCATGCTAGATGCTTCTTGCCCTCGAACATCAAACTCCAAGTTCTTGAGCTTTTGGACTCTTAGACTCACACTAGTTGTTTGCTACGAACTCTCAGGCCTTTAGCAACACATTGAAGGTTGCACTATCGGCTTCCCTACTTTTGAGGTTTTGGGACTCACAGTGGCTTCCTTGCTCCTTGGCTTGCAGACAGCCTCTTGTGGGACTTCACTTTGTGATTGTGTGAATCCACACTCCTTAATCAACTCTCCTACATATATATATTTATCCTGTTAGTTCTATCCCTCTAGAGAATCCTAGTACAAGGGTCATAGGCTCTTGGACCCCTAAAAGTTCACTTAAAAATTACTGACATTATCAATTAATATGAGAAAATGCATACAAATTTACTTAAGGTGTATACATGGGAGCCTCCAGAATAAACACCCTATTTTTAAACAAGTAACAGAAGCTTATATACCATCTTAAGGTTACAGAATAAATGGGGACTTGGATCCTTATACAACAGATTTAGCAGCAAGACAGGTTATGAGAGAGAGAAAGAAAGAGTTGGCCAAGGTAAGCGGCCTTTCTATGTAGATGAAGTCTCTGTCAGAAGGAATACCTGGGGAACGTTTCTTTTCAGACATTTACAAGTCCCAGATTCTCAATGTCTCCTTGATCTAGGAAAGGCATAGAAAAGGAAGACATGGAAGCATTAATGGAGATTCTCTACTGATGCTAATTTCCTCCACCTCAGTCTGCTAAGCCTAATGCAGCCATTTCAAAATATGCCAAAAGATATCATTTGGAGTAAAATAGTTTTAGACCATTCAAGGGGATTAGTACAAGCAAAAGTCTAAACTTTTAATCAAGGATTATCAGAAGAGAAATAGTGAAAAGGTCACCTTGGTAAAAGGTTTTGTTTTATTGTTAATATTCATCATTTCAGTTTTTCTCCAACTTCCTCTTGGTATTTTGATATTTTCACCACATAAAAAAAAATCTTATTTGCTAGAACAAGAATTATCTGCATATACATGTGTTGAAAGAATACTCCAAGGAGAAGCAACCATGTTTTAGTTAAGGTTATTAAAACAATGTGTGGATATAGCCATGTGTCCAAGTATCATTTGTTCTAGATATTATTCTGGCTTGAAAAGTAAAAGAAATTCAAGGCAAATGTGGTGTTTAAAGCAAAACCTGAGACAAATTAAATTTAACAGAGTTTAACTGAGCAAAGACGGACTTGTGAATCGGGCCGCCTCCTGAGCTAGAGCAAGCTCAGAGATACTCCAGTGTAGCCACGTGGTGGAAGATGATTTATGAACAGAAAAAGAAAAGTGACATACAGAAAATGGAAGTGAAGTACAAAAACAGCCAGACTGGTTATAGCTCAGTATTTGCCTTACTTGAACACAGTTTGAACAGTTGGCCACATTTAATTGTTCAAAACTTAGTGACTGGCACAAAAGTAGGTTACTCTGTCTACACATCCAGTTAGGTTTCAGTTTATAGGGAGAAACCTTTAGGCTGAACTTAAAATATGTAAGAGGCAGCTTTAGGCTAAGCTTAAAGGTAGGATTATAGGAGGTTTATTGTATAAAGTTAAAGAGACATTATGTTATTTTCAATTTACAAACAGGAATGTAAATTTCTGTGATTAGATTAATAGTCGATCAAATATGGACAAATATTTGACATCTTATCTAGTAATGATAAAATGAAGCAGAATAAGGGAACTAAGAGCCATGGTGAGGCTTCTAACTTTGGAAGTGACACTTGAACAGAGACCTGAAACAATCACTAACAGGGAAAAGCTTTCCAGGCACAGGGACCCACAGTGCAATGCCCCTAAAAGGAAAATCATCTTGCTGAAAGTAACCTTTTCTAAGGTGGGCCATTCCCTCAGGATATCTCCCACCATAAAGCCACCGTGCTGTAGCTGAATTCAGGTCTGGGCTACTCAATGCCTAGCCAAAAGACTCCAGAGATCAGCTTTGGTAGAAGGAAAGTTAGCTCTATTTAAAAATCCAGCAACCCAGGGAAGTCAGTGAACTACAGCTCAAAGACCATCATTCCAAGCTGTGCCTCTGGATCAGGAGATTTTAAGGGCAATGAGGAAAAAATGTGACCAGATCATTCCTATGCAACATGCATAGTCTCAGGCAGGCAGTCAGTGATTGTTTTCTTGGTCAGTGCTTTGTGGCTCTATGCAGACATGCTTAGCCTATTCTTATCAAACCGACCAGCCCATTCCAGGGCGGTTGTTCTGCCTCTTCTCTTTTATCTCTGCTGAAGGTCCTATATTCAAAAGGCTGTTTTAAATAAATAATCTTCATACTTAAGAAAAGCAATAATTATATTCAAACAACCAAACGTTTCTCTAACATGGAGTCAGCACTGTTACACTACTGCTTTTGTTCTTTACCAAATTATTCCCTGGGCTTGTACAAGTGTCTCTCAAAAACTACTGTTTATTGAAGACCTACTCTGTCTCACGAGTTTTCATCTATGTTGTTATCAAGACACATGAAAGTATAGATTATATGGTAAATCAGCATTTACTAATAAGAAAACTGTTCCAAAGAAATTTGATAATACTCTCAAGGAAAATCATCCTGTGAGATTTGGATTTAGTGCTAATCGACTACCCAAAGCCTGGGCTCTCTCCTCTCTTTTACACAGTCTCCAAAGAAGTTGAAGTACATTTTTTTTTTTCAAATATCCAGGTCTCACAAAGAATTCTAGGAACTAGACTGAGACCAGTTTCATAGAAATTGGGAAAGTAAATATTGAAAATTGTGGTGTTTATAGATAAGTAATTTCATAGGATTCAACTCACTCATATCCCTTGAATCATGAGCAATTTGAGGAAGACTCAGTCATAGAGGACTGCATGATAATGAATAACATAGTGGTTGTCAGTTATCTCTCTACATTCTCAGGATACGGGCATCCAAAATTTTAAGGACTTGGAACATGCATATCTTAGCATATGCAAAGGTAATTTTAGCAGGAGAATATTAACTCACAGTTAGTGGCAGAAAGAAGTAATTTTAGACACTTACTTTTATTTTCCATATAAATCTGAAAATCACTGGCTATTCACACTTAGTGTAAACCTCTGTAGTTCACAAATATAGTTGCCCAAATGTGAAAGGATCCCGTCTACTGGGAAAGAGTTCAACAGTTCCAGTTGGTTAAGACTGTCCATCTCATTCAAATATTTAACATTCATATATACCAAGGAACATATCCCCAGAGCACAGTGAGACTTGAAACTTTATTTTGATGATAGGTTTGTGTTTTAACTGCAAGCAAAACAGAAATTAAAACTGTGAAAGAATCATTTATCTTCAAGATCCAAACCTGGGGCATTCACTGATTTGTATTTTCTAGTTTCATAGAGGTTAGGGCAGATTAGAATGTGAAGTTTCCTCAGATTTTCATTGTTATTTATTCAATTTAGTTGGTGGGTGCATATTTTACTAGTGCTTTAAAAGAATGGAATACAGCATAAGACTCTTATGGCACAGATCATGCAGTCCTCCAAAACTTAGTATATATTTGTATTTAATTTTAATTTTTAACATTGTTTTAAAATCTAATACGAAGTTAATTCGCATTTCTTAAGCATAGTAAGTAAATTGCCAAGACCTGGTAGAAGGAGTCATAAACCTGGAAAATGCTGACATGTATCTGTCATGTAGAATCCATGTAGGACAGAAAAAATGAACCAGATAATAGGAATAAAAGCCAAGTACAATATCATGGTGTGATATATTTTCAGTATTATCATTTAAGTATTGATAGTAAAGCAACCCCAGCAAGATCATAGATTTTTGTTACTGTTGCTTATTTTTTTTTTTTAAGCTATATAATACTATGTAGTATTGGTGAACAGTTAGGTAAAGAGTAATATGCTAATACGACAGTTGACTTCAGCTTTGGGCATATTTGAAGTGATTAATAGACCTAACATCCCCATCATTCCAATGCTCTTAAGATTTCAAGAAGGTAAACATAGTTCTATTTCAAATTCAATCATTTTATCAATGTTAAGAAATTTCTTATTAACCATATCTATCACACTTCTGTTTCCTTATTTTTTGAGAAGCAACCCTCCCGCTTCAGCCTCTACCTGTTTTAATTTTCTGTAGAGATGGATGTTGCCCAGGTTTGTCTTAAACTCCTGTTCTCAAGCAATCTTCCCACCTCAGCCTTCCAAAGTGCTAGAATTATAGGTGTGAGCCACCGTGCCCAGCCTGTTTCTACCATCATTTTATATAGAAGCTTTATTGAGTTGGTGTAATATATTTGCCATTATTTTTATTAGAAGTAATTCAATATTTTAACTGTTAATGACATAATAGTTCATGCTTCACACATTCTGACCCCAGTTCTTTCTTTGCTGAGAGGAATATATCTTCATGTGGGCTGGGGAAAGGTGAATATTATTCATTGTATTATTTGAATGTGTATTAACTTGCCTCAACTAATCATAAATGAATGTAGCCAAAATTTCTGCTTCTGAATATTATTAATAATAGCAAGTTACCTTGGATAATTAAAAAATTATTTAGTATATGACATTTGAGAAAAATAAATCTGAGTAATACATTCTGCAGTGTTAAGCATTTAAACTTGTAAAAGTAAATTTTAAAATTAGAAAGATAAATGGCAGCACACAATTTTTCTGTGTGCTAGTGTAAGATTCTACAAAGGAGGAAACCTATGGGAATTGTTAGATTTCACTATTCTCTAAAAAATAGATAAAATTGCACATCAAGCAACTGTACTATTATTACAGGAAAAGTTAAATATTTTTCATATATAGGTGGTTCATTTAAATCAATTTAAAAAACAGATTGAAAATCACTGTTTAGTGATCTCCCAGTTCACCAAACATATATATTAAATACAAAAATAATTCAATTGTTTTTCTATTTAATTGGCAAGTATTAAGATATATTAAAATTCACATAGGATTTTTAACTATTAACATGTTAAATTTTCAGAACTCATCGAAAAACTTGGAAACTGGCAAGAAGTTGAAGTAATTGCTTTTTCTTCATACTAAACCTCACATTTTCTGAATGCATAACACATCACACATATTATGTCTTGTCTGATTCTTAGAATTTATAGTTAAGCAATTTTGTATTTTTCACTTACCTTCTGCTTACAGATTTTTGTTCTAATGCTTCCCCCGAAAATAGTACTTAACATGTTGTCTTTTAATTATTATTTTAGCTAAATTACCAGAAACTGTATGAGTCTTTTGTGAATCTAGTGTGCCTATATATAACAAGCAATGTAGTTTGATGAGTTTGGGCAAATAGCATCTCAGTTTGCCAGACAGAAATGAACTAATGTCTCCACTGAGGCATAGAATTTTGAAAGATTCACAGTTATTTTATTGAAGTTTATCTGTACATAGACAATTAAGGAAGAATTTGTACAGATGTGCTGTTTCTTCAGATTTTTTCTTTCTCATAGCTTTTCAAATCAGTCAGAAAATTGTCTCCCTGTTTATGGCTCTAAGTGCTATATGTTACCCAGTAACAAAATTGCTCAGTGAAGGTTTAAGTTCTTGCTTTTTTTTTTTTTTTCCAAAGCTCAGAATCATAGTTCATTATAACATGCCTTCAGTTCCATGGTATAAAAAACTTGTGTTACAAACAGAAAGCATAGCCTATTAGGGAATAGGCTAGCAGGCCATGAAATGAAGTTTGACTGGGGCAAAGTCTCCTGAGAAAGAACTAACAATATCCTGGCATTACTTTTCAACACATTCCCTTCACTGCTTCAAGTTCCCCCAATGAGAATGAGTTTTGCAGAGAGTCGTTATCTTTCCAAAATTAGTAAAAATATTTGAAAGACTTTGTAAGGAAAAAGAGAGCAGCATTACTATAAAATTTACTGAGTCATTTATTTGAAACTTCTTAAAATATTAAATATTAGAGGGATTTTTCTTTCCCTGTCTTCCTTTGATAGAATCTGGTTAAAATTGAAGACCAAGAATTAAATATTACTTGAAGACGAGTTCTTTACTAACAGAGGTAGGTAGTTGTGGTAGATTAATTGCAAAACTTGCAAACATGGAGAAAACCCAGCCGGAAAAGGGTCTGTTCATGCCCAACATATAGCAAATACAGACACATGACTGGTTTTAGCCAAGAACAGAACATCTGGAGCCTTATCATCATGAGTAGCAATAAATGCTTACTGTTTTAAGCCACTAGGTTTTAGGATTTTTAAATCATCATCATGTAAGCATTTTATGGTATATTTCATTATTTGAGAAATTCAAGGTAACAACCCAATTAAATCTCAAATCTTTTGATTTGTAACTTGTGTGTTGACAAAATCCTCAGGCTTGAGGATTCAGAGATGAAATTGAGGCTACAGAGTTATATTTTTGAAATTATAAAGGATGTCACATTTATTTACATCTTAATAATTTGGCTTGCAAAACATAGAAGGACTTTAAAAAAATATTCTCCTGTAATGACATTCCCTGTGCACTGCACAGTGAGGGAATTTGGTTCTTTTCTACATAAATCACATCCTCCTAATGTAACCTTGAAGAGGATCAGTAACTCCACTGCATGTTTAGCTACGAGAAAGAAGAATGTTCTTGAAGAACAGAAAATAAGTTTTGTCCTGTTGAGCATTAACATGTAGATGTCACTGCTATAGACCCATGCACTGTATAATTTGAGTTCTATTTTACCACTTTCTTATAAGTGCTCAATAATTGGTTTCCTTGTGTTTCCTATATTCAGGTCAAATAAATGAAGACTAAAGTCAATAAAATTTGATTGAGTTTCTACGTTACATCAAAATTTTTGTTGCTGCCCATTTGCCTTTATATTAATATTGTGTAGATGTGGAAACATGCATGCAGGTATTCCTATGGACATATAATGTAGTCCAGAAAAAGAAAAGCAGTCAAGATCTTCTTTAGAAATAGCCTGTCATTTATGTCTTTCCAGCTACTGGGGTATTGGGGCAGGAAAGCAGTAGCCTTTCAAAGACACCAAGATACACACTTACCATCTGAAACATCTCAAAATTTTACTGTTGATTAATCACCCAAAGCCCTTAGATGAAGAACCCCTCTTTCATTTTCTTGATGCTGCCATTTGTTGAACTACTTATTTAATATAAAAAATATCCTAGTACAGTATCATTTAGAAGGCTAGCACTTAGCTAGTGCAACCATTGCTTTAATAGGAATGGGTTAACATTTTTAAATTATTGCCATGAGGATAGACTTAAAGATCTCAGACCCAGACAGATAAATAGAGGAGGGAAGAAAGTGAGTCACTTCACCTAGAGGAATTGACAGGGCATGAGAAAGCCAGTGACAAACTGCTTTAAGGCAATCCTTGCTAGTAACATGGATGAAAGGGTTTATCATATACTACTAGTTGAGATGTTGGCTAAATTTCTAGAATCTTTAGCTTTAAGATAGCCCATACCCAGAAACATCCTTGACTCTAAAGTTCTCAAGACCATTTAAAATGTGCATGTGATCCTTTTTATCTTTCAGTGGGAGAAAACATGGTAACCCATACTAATATTATCAAGGAATACCTGATCAGTTATGATCTCCCACTTTCTTCTTAGGCTCCCACTCTTACTAGGGTTGCAACTCCTTACCCTCTCTACATTTCCTCACATGTTCAATCACTTTTGCCAGTATTGTAACTACTGGTTATTTCTGTTATGAACCCATAGAACTTTTGTTCTTCTTGTAGAGAAGAGGCAATGCCAGGAGTCCAGCAAAGCAGGATCAGACAGAGTGAAAAACAAAACCAATACAAATTTAAAAAGTGTTTTTTCCTACAACAAAATGTTCTAAGCAGCAGTAGTCACTGTGTTACCTAAATGCTAGGGGTTTGGTCTAGGTCCTGTTCTTGTTGCACAGAAAGCCAACCACTGAAACAATGAGTACTGCCAGGGAAGAAGGTTTTAATTGGGTGGTACTGCAGCTGATGAGATGGTAAATCCGATTCAAATCTATTTCTCTGACATACTAAAATTAGGGGCTTACAGCCCAAGGAAGAAATGAATGAGAAAACAGGAATTAGGGAGGGGTAAGGGAAAAGGGTTGGTTAACAGGAAGCAGGTAGTTGCCTAGGCAATCATGATGGGTGAGGGGTTTGAAGTCTCATTGTCCAGATGCCATGATCAGTAAGTTTCAGTTCCTTGATACTATCTGGGAAACCTGATAGTTGGTTTCCTGATAAAAGAACTCAGATAAGGCAGATGTAACTTTCTCAAGTTTTAAGACTAGGAGGGTCAATTTTACTGTTTATCCAAAAGAAACCATAACATCAGTTAATTGGGCTGATTCAACTCCAGCAATTGTTTATAAGAAAAAGAGAGAAAACACATTTCAAGCTTCTATAGTGCCATTTGATATCTAATATTCATCCAAGGTATCTAGAGCCCAGTACCAAATGAATTTTAAATGATCTTATAGTTTTACTAACTAAACATTCTTTGCATATAAAAACACTTAAAATATGGTTACAATTATCACAAAAATATATGCAATGTAAATTTCTCTATTATGTAATAGTTATACCTATATGTGACTATGCTTTAGATTCATCTTTCCAGTAGCATATCAGTGTGTTTTAGCAACACATAAAAAATGGCCTAAGCAAACCATTGATGTGCAAGATTTGTTCCTTACCTTGCTTTTAATAACTGAGTTGAGCCCTCCTTATTACATAAAGTTTTGAGTTGTTAAAATACCTAAGACAAACTTAACGAGTTTACTTAAGAAAAAAAAAACGACTCTAGAACAGAGTTCACAATGATCTTCCCCACCCTTTCAATGTGGTGAGCTGTCTCTCATTATCTGCTAGGGACTGGTCTAGGACTCACCACATACACCAAAATTGGCAGGTGCTAATGTTTCTAATATAAGATGTCATAGTATTTGTATATAACCCACACATACAACCCCTATAATTTTAGTCATCTCTAAGCTACTTGTAATAATCAATGCAATGAAACTGATAGATAGTTATTATACTGTTTATGTGCATTATTTTTTATTATTGCAGTTGGTTGATTCTGTAGTTGCAGAACTGTGGATGCTATGTAACTAGAAAATAGGAAGCGACTTACAAGGATTATCTGACTGGTAAGGTTTGTCATTTGCCTTATATGGGCATAATTTGGCAGCTTTCAGCCTGAGATTTCTGAGAGTTTGACTGCTATGACTGGGTGAGACTTAGTTGCAAGATTAAAAATGTTTCCTCCTATATTAGATTATTACTACATAACAAGTTTCAGTTACAGTTCACTATGTAGCAAGACCATGAGGGCAAATTTGATTACCCAAGTATGGGGAAAGATTTATGCGAAACTTAACAATTTAGGATTAATATACACATTGTACAGCATTACTGTATTTTCTCTTCAATATCCAACACTTCTCCTGCTTATGTGTACTCCTATGTTGGATCAGTTTAGGACACAGCCTTTTCTCAAGTACTTCCAACCTGTTCCATAGTTACTAGGAAATGTGCAGGACCTGGCGCTAGTCAATCAGATGCTAGGAACAAGGATATCAGAGTAAGTGAAGCAAATAACTGCCTGTGGTGTAGGCATCACGTCAAGTTGTGGTGGAAAGGGCTCAGCAGCAGTGGATGGATTGAAGACCTCACCTGACAGTGCTATTTTGTATCTCTTCCTGCCTTGCTTCCATAAGCTTTTGCTTTCCACGCTTGGTTTTTGAGCCTGCCCATATAATTTGTCAAGGCGTCAGTTCATCACACACAAAAAAAATTTTTCTGTAAAAAAGCATTTTAGGCAGTTTGTTTTTTGGAATAAAGAATTCTGAATAATAAGGCAGTTGGATCTCTTCAGGAAAGGATCCTAAAAACTAAATATTAGCCAGGGAGGTAATCTTTGCTTATGCAGGAATTTGCTACTTTTCTCATAACTCAGGTATACTAATCTTTTTCCTTTAATCATGATCTTGGTCTATTGTAATCTAGAGTATAATGTATGTTATGTATTTTTAAGCTTTATTATTAAGTTCTTACTCTTTTCTTATATGCAACGATCACTTCAATAGCTATATCCATACTACTCAGTTAAGATAAGGCTTTCCTCCCACCCCACAGGTAAGGTTTGTAGTTGTGTTAACACTGTCAATTACTACACCTAGAAATGTTCCACAGAGGTGAAGCCAAATAAAACACAGAAACAATCTCTGATATTAAAATGTTTTATTTGGGAAGAACTGCAATTTGGCACATATATGCAGACCGTGTGGTCTTCACAATGTCCAAAGAACAAAGGTTAGAAGACTTATAAGAAAGAGGCATGTTCCATCTTGCTTCTTAAGAAAGCTCCCTGGCACTAATAAGGTTCTGGAAAACTGCCATGTTTTGATTGGTAAATGACGTCGGTGGTTAAAATTCGTCTTAGAGTTGCCAAGCAAATCCTTTTAGTAGCCATTGGATAAAACTGGTTTTAAGTTTTAATACACCGTTTTAGCAGTCAGGCTTGCACAGAATTATACTGAAGCAATATTATGTGCCCTGAGTGTTTTTCCCCTCTGACCTCTCAACTGTGTTTTAGTTGGGTATGAGAAGAATGACCAAACTTTGTATAATCAACTTTCACAGGGGACTTGGCCTTTTCATTTTTCATTGATTTTGATTAGAAATGTAAGTTTCTTTCTATAATCTGGACTCTAATAAACCACATTTACTCCCTATGTGTCATTATTAAACATCATTTCTGTTCTAATTTACCAGTATCCATAGGTTATAATGGACACCTCTAAAAACAAGGTTTTAACTTTAACAGGAAAATGCAAAGAAAACAACAACAAATGTGAGTGGATGCAAATGTTCTAGCCTGTTCTAAGTGTGTATTACAACTTTTATATTATAAATTCTCAGGAAGTTGTAAGTGCAGACCATAAATCCAATAAGGTGTTCATGGAGGAGTCCAGAGATCTGGTTCAAATCATTCAAATTGTAGCTGAAGACTGTGAAATTGTTATTTCATTTTTCTCTTTATTTCTTCTACTGTGATTTTAGTAAATGGAATGGAGGTATCCAAGAGCTCTTGCAACACTCTACATTCATCATTATATAAGTGTGGAACATAGAGAATTTGAGACAATTGTGGATGATCTGGTTAGCTAACAGTATGTGGTTCATATTAAATCTGATGAATTATCACAGGATAAAAAGTAGTCAACTTAAGTCTTAGATTTAAATAACAGAATTTAGGAGGTAAAATTAAAAACTTATTTTAAGAATTGTCTTCCACATAAATAATTTATCATATTTATGGATTAAAATAGTGTTTTCATTAAAAATACAGCATGAGAAAGTGATTTAGAAAACCACTTTCCAAGCCTGATTTACCCACAGTCAAGGGAATTCTAGACACACTAAAAATGCCACTTATGCACATAGCTAGCATAGAGAATGTCTGAAAGTGCTTCTGAAGTGTTCCAATTTACAGAAGGTTTCTTAAGAATTTTGACTGAATATTCAGGTGAGTGATATTAACCTGCTAGACGTTGTGGAAAAAAGGTGTACCCATCTAAGTAATAGTAATAAAATGATTAAAATGATCTGAAATTGTAAGTGAATTCTAATTTACATGAAAAATGTGTTTTCCTTAAATATTAAGAAAATTTTTAAGTGGCTTCAATAACAAATATTTACTTTATATATTAAAATGATATCTAATTATATACTGTCCTATAAGCTTGCCTAAAAAGGTGATATACTAATTTGCCCTTTTGATTTAAATTCTATACCTTTTGAAATGTATCATCTAATCTTAAATTTGTTAATATCCTCAATATAATGGTTCTGAGTATCTTGAAATTTTTAATTCCTTTAACTTGATTCATTGACATCAAAGGATCTTTTCTTAGAATAGTAATGCATTCATTTTATAATTTTACAAGTGTTAGTAATTAAAATAAACAGAAGGATTACAATAATAAACAAGTTTTTAATCATTTTATAACATTTTATGTGTATGTTTATTTAAATCAAGCAAAGATTCATTATAGAATTTAAGAAGATTCTTCTAAATTACACCCGCCCTAAATTACAGCAACTTAGAAACTCAAAGGAAAAAGTAAGCAAATGAGACACAAAAAAAGTATAAATTACAGCATGCCCAGGAATATATAGCAGTTTTCAGTTTACTTATATTTTAATCCAAATTGTTACCTTTGCAATGAAGCAATCCCATTGGAAAACAGTTTGCTTTCCTAGTCTAACATTTAAATTTATAAACTAATACCTTAGTACTTATTATATGCCCAGGACAATTATAATTATGGATGTTGCAACCCATTTTACATATCTTCTGTTATTCTAATTTTATTGATAAAATTCTATTTGAGACATGTTATTTTTCTAGGAATAAAGCAAGTTTAAATGCTAAAGAAAATTTTATAGTCTTTTCATGTCTGTCTCCAATCACTTGACCTCATGGCAATATAATTTTATCAGTATTCTCAAAGTGTTAAAAATCACACTTTTGCTAGTTTTATTTTTTTCCCTACTTTTCTTTTGCTCATGGAGTAGAAAGAATAAATGCTCTCATGGGATTAACATTTGAAAGAAAGTGATAATACAAATGAGAAATATGTAATACCTCATATTAAAGGCATTTCAGAGGCAAGACAATCAGTGAAATTAATTTACAAAATGAAATTCACCTGTGCTCTAACTTATTGAAGGCAATGTATTAAGACAGTGAAGAAGTAAACTACCTGAACGCAAGCATCATGATATAAATGCTACTAAAAGAAAATTACCTGATTCAAAAGATTTCCCTAGACAATATTTACTATACAATGATTCCCAAAAACTGTGTAGAGACAAATAATACAAATCTATAAATATTATTGTATAGTACATCTAAACAGTTAATAGCAAAGAGATCTGAATGTTAAAGAACTAACTATGTATTTTATAGCATGTATCAGTCAGTTTAAGTAGAATGCCAAGTTCACCTGTAAGGAGGGTTAAGTAGCAACAACATGACCCTAGGTACTGCACAGCTACCTGAACATGTTCATGCAAGGACCACCATCTCTCTGGGAAGCTGCCGACAGTACAAAGGTGCCATAGAACTCATGTAAGTGGAGCTGCATAAGTGGAATATATAAGAAGAACAAAGCTTCCATATTTTGAATATTTAAATGATTTTTGGTACACAGGATACTCTCCATAAACAGGTGGTTCAATTACAAAATCACTTTCGCATAGTCCCTAGAAGGTACATATTCTATCTTAAACTCAGCAGTAGCTTACCCTTATACAAGAAGGACGAGATTACTAATCATTATTGATTTTTAAAAATCAAAATATGTCAAAAATAGAAAATATAAGTACAGAGGAAATAAATATTTTATTAATCTTTGCACTACAAAGTACCAAATAACCATAAAATGTTTACCGATTTGAATTATTTTAAATTACAAAATTCATAATTTACCTCAATATTTTTTGCAGACATAAATATCCATGCACTTTTAAAATTTTGATTAGTCCATCATTTAACTGTAGCTACTTTTAAGAATAATCTATTCTCCCCACCACATGACTTAAGCAAAAGAAAGTAAAAGCAATATATATAATATGTATTACTAAGAATATATATAAGTACTACTATATTATATAACATGTAAATATTACTATATAATATACATATATAGTAATATTGTTTTCTATGATACACATCAAGGACAAAAATAATGACCCCCAACAATGAAATGTTAAACAACCTAAATTATTGGCATAATGGTAAGTGTCACATGTACACTAAGATTTTCAAAACAGATTTTCAAAATAATTTTCAATTCAAACCCAAAAACTCAACATTTAAGAAAGACTGTTAAATCATCTTCATGTCATAAAAAATAGCATAGTAAGAACTCAAAACATGTTACTTGATTTGGTGCTTTTACTGACCAATAATCAGCATTTTATGTCATTTGAGAGATTTTTATTCCAATTATATAGGGGTAATCAATGTCATGGAATACTATAATCATCAGTCAAACATTCATCAAGACAGCTTCCAGAGTGGAGATTTAAAATCTAAAACAAACGAAAAAGGGTAGTTTGGCATATTTTGGCATGTCAGTAAGTCTCACTAGCCAGCTGACATTATGATTAAAAGGAAAGAGTGAGATACTTTCATGAAAAACTTAAATTCTAAAGCCTTTCTATGTGTCCAACCTAGTTGATATTATTTTAATAAAAATTTTGTTTTAATGTAAAAAATAATAGATTTATGCAGAATGGTTGAAAATATCAAACAGTGTGTACACATTCACAAGTATTTATCTTTTTAAAAACAGGATAAATACTAGAAACAACTTTTGGCTGCAGGGATATTAGAATATCTTCCATCGTGATTCTGAGGTGATAATGTTCTTCAAGGAAAAAATATCAAAACATTTAGAATAGAAAATTATTTAAAATACATTAGTGCTGAAATATGACAAAATTATAATTATTTGCAAACAAAATTATGTGCAGAACATAGTTTTGTATGTATAAAATCTAAATAAATCAGTGAAAAATAAGTAAAAACAATAGAATGCATCTGAATGTAAAATTTACAAGCAGCAACATGTTGCAATGTAAAAAAATCATGAAAAATGATGGTTTTAATATCAATACAAATTAAATAGTAAAACTTGAAAATATTCAGAAATTATCGAAGTATATTGAAGTAGATACATAAAAGAGTAAAAACAACTATTAGGGAATACTGTAATGCTCTCTTAATTATTTACTATCTATTACTTCTACAATATTTCAATATTTTAAACATACATTGTTTCCTAATTTAATCTAAAAATAGAAAACTATGTGCATATAAGATGTTCTGTTATTTTAAAAAATATGAATAGCTATTCATAGATGGTTTTATATAGTCAGAATTATTTTTTAAAAAGTTAATAAACACAATCTAAAACATGAATATAAGAATTTTAAATAAGCACATTCTAAGTGCCAGTTTCAGGACTGTATAGGAAGGCAATAAAGTTGATCCTTGAACAACATGGGTTTGAACTGCATAGGTCCTAATATATACAGGTTTTTTTTTTTTTCAACAAAATGTGGATTGAAAATACAGCATCTGAGGGATATGAACCCATTTATAGAGAGGGCCGACTTTTCATATATGAGGATTCTGTAGGACCAACTTCAAGACTTGGAGTATGTGTAGACTTGGGTACACATGGGAGTCTTGGACCAATCCCAAGTATACCAAAGAACAGCTATAATTTAAGATGCATCTAAATATAATTTTATAATAAATAGCAAGTTATGATAAAACATTGGAAATCATTTAAATACTTACAAAAGTACCAATACGCATACTGTATGTCAATACTAAGACAGTTCAACATTTTTTTTTATTTTAAAAGGGGAGGCCAAATTATTATTATTTTAAAATTTGATTGCAACCAATTTTGTTGGCATTAAAATTAGAGGCATTAAGCTGGAATGGATATATACCAAAACCAGAAAATGAGTTTGGCAAAAAAAGGAATAGGAGTTTTCAAGTAATTTCAGATTAGAAATCAATTTAGAGCAACAAACTCCATGCTTACATTGATTGTGCCACAGATTTAAACTTCAATAGTGCATTAGTAAACTGTTCACATTTAGATCTTCACCTTGAGATTTGACAGCTGTTACTTGAAAAAAATCTCAGTACGTTGTGCAAGTAAGTCTTCCCTGTGCCTTAGCACACACTTAAAATTTCTCCATTGTATATGTACAAAACACCTGCAATGTGGGCAGGGCAAAATACATACTTTCATAACAAAACTATAATATACCTCTCAAGTATGAACAATATACACATAATACATGGTATACAGTACTTACAAAATATAAAATATAATACAAGCTGCTTGCGATTTTTTAAAACTCATCCTTTGCACTTGTATGTTGCAACAAGGCAAATTTCCATTTCTGTACCAATTTTCTAAAGAGTCCAGGTATATGGGAAAACTTATGTTTTACACACATACTGAAATCAGAAATCTAAGACTGAACTTTCAGGAGCGTTTTTAAGTGTACTGCTATCAGCTCCCTGTTTTGGTTGGAATTTTCAACAGTGCTTCCCATCCAGTGACTGGGAGGCTTTGGAAGAACACTAGAAGAAGGTGGATCACTAAACTTTGCCCCAGCATAATTTTCCTTTTGGCTAACTTCAGTCGGAAATGCTGATTTCTTCAAATGCGTATTTTTAATGTTCTCGGTATTTTTAAAAGGCTTTTTTTCCTGCTTCTGAATTCTGTCAGATGAAACAGAATCCTGCCAAAAGCTGTTTTCATTCCTTTTTGCAGAGGTGATCTTGGTTAGTGGCAAATTATATTTGCTTTTCTGTCTGTTTATCTTTGGTTGTTCATACAAGTGTATACGATGAACAAGCTGGCCGTGGGGAAGGGCAATTTTCTCCGATTTTCCCATCTTTGATTTTAAAACCTCTTTCCTGAGCGGGAGTTGGTCGAGCGCCGCGGGGAGGGGCAAGGTCTGGGCTGGCTCCTTCCGTGCGGGTTGCGTGGAATAATTCCAAAATAATTATTAACTTTGTTAAAGTTGTTAAAGCCTTTAGCTCTAATGACAAATTTACAAAAAAAAAATACAAGACACAGAATATATGATTTAAAAAAAATCCCTGCCAAAATTATCTGAGATAACGAGAACATTTAAACACTGCCTGTTCAAATGTTCTGATTATATCAAATGTTCAGTGATATGAAGAATCAATCTTGAGTCATATCCAGATTAAGTATTTTTGGTTGATGTTGAGGACAATTAACTTTTTCTTGTTTCTCCTAAAATAAAAATGTCCAGTATCTGATAAGATCTTACCTAAGAGTTCTGCAGTCCCACTACAAATATCAGATTAGTAGTTTCCTAATACTATAATATTCACTAGTGGCATAAAACAGAAATTCTTTAAATCTGTTCAATCTGGTCGCTTAGAAGAGTTTCTGCTTGTGTCCAACATCATCTGGTTTGAAATGTATTCCAATTTAAGTGCTGCAGAAAGGCATTCATTTTTTACAGGGAGAAAATAATATTTTAAAAAACAAAGAATAACAAATATACCCACACCACCTAATCACCAGCTATTTAATGTTTGTAACTAGCTTAAATTTCTACACAAATATGTGATTATTTTAAACATACAGAGAAATTCAGCCTAATGTTTCAATGATTTTTTTTTGTTTTTTTAGCCATAACAAAAACTATCTACTATTCTATAACTGGAGCTGAAAAGACATCAAGATTCAGGCTCTGTTTCAATTTCAAATACAGACCAAGAAACTCCGCTTGCTTAGAATCACAACCAGGACTAGATTCCAGACTTAATACTAGACTGTTATTTTTCTAACACAATATAATTTATGTCAAAGCTCTGTGTATTATATATCATTTCTGGCTTTATCTAGGAGAGAAAAGAGGGAAATAAGTTAAAGTTCCAAAATAATTTTGCATTGCTATTTCTAGTAAAATGTCAGCTGGGTAACTTCAGAAAAAGGCTACTGAAATTTCAATAAATGAAACTGCTAATGTTCAGTATTAACTTCTATAGTTACACAAAAACTAATCATGTTCTTTGCTTAGTTTGAATATCATTTGAGCCCTCAAACTCATGTTGAAATTAATCACTATTTTGGTACTGTTGGGATGGGACCTAATGGGAGATATTTGGGTTATGGGGGCAGATCTCTTGTGAATAGATTAATCTGGTCTCAAGAGAATGAGTTTTCACTCTTTTGGGATTTGATTAGTTAACATAAGAGCAAGACGTTATAAAGCAAGGTGAGGTTCCTCCTTAAGTTTATTTTCTCTTTGTACATACTCGCCTGCTTTTCCGCTATGTTTTGATGCAGCACTATAGTACTCAACAGAACCCAAGCAGACGCTGGTGCCGTGTTCTTGGGCTTTCAAGCCACCAGAATTATAAGCCAAATAAACATGTTTTCTTTATGAATTATTCGTTCTCAGGTATTCTGTTACAGCAAAACAAAATTGATAACAAGGAATGGGGTTATTGCTATAAAGATACCTAAAACCTTTAAAGCAGCTTTGCAACAGTGAGCAGAGATTGCAAGGAGTATGCTAGAAAAAGCCTGCACTGTAGTCAGTCAGTGAAGCATTAGAGGCAGTTCTGGTAGGTGCTAAAACAATGAATTACAACTTCATAGGGATCAAGTGGTTTTGATACAAAATGCCAAAAGAAATATAGATGGTAAAGACATTATGAGGTTACAGATGAAAATGAGGAGAATCTTATCGAGTAATGAAGTAAAAGACACCCTTGTTATACAGTTGTAAAGAATGTGGCTGCACTGTGGCCATACCCTAGCACTTTTGAAAAATGAAATTTAAGGGTGCTAAACTAGGATTTCTGGCAGAATGAATTCTAAGGAAGAAAGTGTGCAAGAAGTTCTATAGTTACTGCTAACTGCTTACATTGAGCTATGGGAGCAAACAAGTGATCTAAAGGCAGAGTTTATAATTAAAAGAGAAAGAGAAAAAATGTGACCATGTTAACAAAAGATGTGTTCAGGAGAGTGTGCCAGAAGTGTGGGCCCAGTGACCACTTGCTAAGGAGATTAGCACATATCAAAGGGATTCAGGTGTTGTGTAATCAGGACATTGGAAAGGCCTAGAGGCCTGGGAAAGCAAAATTTATTTCAGGGGACAGAACCAAGGCACACCTTCGTGAGCTCGCTGTCAAAGTTCACCACAGAACACTGTATCCCATATCTCAGTCATTCTGACTGCCCCAGCCATGTCTAGGGAGTGGCTCAGGCTGCTGCTTCATAAAATATTAGCTATAATCCTGGGTTAGCACCCAGCCATGGCTCATGTGGGCCCAGGTAAGGCCTATGTTGCAAATCCAGAGGGTACAAGCAGTAAGCAGGTGCATTGAATGTGTTGGCTATGGGGTCTTGCGAGCTTCCACAGAGATATTAAAATAAAGGATGTATGGAACAACTGGAAGGCCCATGCAGAAATCTGCCACAGGGGCAGAGCTGTCACAGAGAATCCCTCAAGGGCAATCTCTAGTGGAGCCATGGGAACAGAGCTGCCCTTGAGACTCAAGAATCATAAATCCACCAGCAGCATGAAACATCTGTCTGGGAAAGCTACAGGTTCTGGAGAACAGCCTGTGAGGACAGCCATATGGGCTGTACCCAGCCAATCCTTGGGGCAGGGCTACCTGAGGACTTGAGAACCTAATCCTTGTACTAGTGTGTACAGAAAACACACTGAATGTTTATTTTGAGGTTTTAAGGTTTAATGTCTGCTTTCCTGGATTTCAAACATACTTGGGGCTTCTCACTTCTTTGTTTTGGCCTATTTCTTTTGGAATGGGAATGTTTACCCAGTGTCTGTCTCACTGTATCTTGGAAGTAAATAACTTTTTTAATTTTACTGGCTCTCAGATAAGACTTGAACTTTTAAGTTGGTGCTGAAACAAATTAAGACTTTTAGTACTCTTTCAATAGACAGATTGTATTTTGTATTGTAAGAAGGATATGAGTTTTAGGGGAAGAATGCAATGCCTTGAATATGATTTGTCCCCTCCAAAAATCATGTGGAAATGTGACTGCCATTATGGCAATGTTGGAGGATGAAGCCTAATGGGATGGTTGGAGTCATAGGGGCAGATCTCCCATGAATAAGTTAATCCAGTCTCCTGAAAATGAGTTCTTGCACAGCTGAATTAGTTAATGAAAGACCGGGTTTCATAAAACAAAATTCCTTCTTTTGCTTTTCCCTTTGCACAGGCTCACTTGGCTGCCCATTTTTCTGCAATGTCTTGATATAGCACACAGCCTTCAAGAGAAACCAAGCAGATGCTGGCACTATGCTCTTGGACTTTCCAGTCACCAGAATTTTGAGCCAAACAAAACTCTTTGCTTTGTAAGTTACCCAGTCTCAGGCATTCCGTTATAGCAACACAATTTTGGTACTAGCAGTGGTTCTAGATAAAATTTTAAGAATAAACCTTAATTTGTTTTAGTGTTTCTGGGGCTGTCTGATATGATTAGACCTAAAACTGCTAAAGAATGATTTCTGATAGTACAGAGAATACTGAGAGGCCACAGCATTAACTGTTCATAGACATATGCAAAATGAATGCATTTGATACTAACTCACCACTTAGAAGCAGGAAATTTGGTAGCTGTATATGATACTTTCAAACACTTATGGAAAATCAGGGAATATAATTACATTGGTTGGTTGCTACTAATATTGCTGGACAAATTGATGAAAGAAAAAGATGAGCTCAGAGATTCAAATTCTTGGCTCCAGACATGCATAAATAGCCTAAAAGCTTCTAAATATGTCCTGAAGAAGAATCTTCTCTCCTGTAGTCACAGGGTTGAAATTGCTTCAAATCAAACATAAGCCTTCATTCTGCAATTAGTTGGCTGACTTAGAATGAAAGGCAAACTTTCATCCACACAGAGTATCTACTGTTAAACAAGAGCTTTGGGAAAGAATCAAATCCTGTTGAGATGCGGATGTATGGGAGGATAATTAAGGTGCTGCAGTTATTGGGGTCCTACATTTTTATTAGCATTTTTTGCGAGAGGAAGTAGCCTCCCCACCCCTAACACCATCCCAGTGATATCTACCTTTCTACTTCTTTCTGAAGGAATTAACCCTGAATTTCCTGAGGAAATGTAATGGCCTCCCAAGTCAGTCACCAAGCAAGACAATGCTTCTTATCTTCAAAACTCACTTCCACCACCCGTTTTTTCTTCTGGACCTATAACTATACCTAAGTCCCAGCAGACACTCAAAGGTGTAGCACACAATATATTTCATAAGAAGGTATGCTACACTCCAAAATAATTGCTTAAGTTTTCTAATTTATACATTCAGATTTCCATAGAGCTTGTGTGGAAATGGATATTAAGAGTGTGATTAATGGTGGAAGAATTATAAAATTGCATTAGGCTGAATTTATGATGGGCCCACTAAGCAGAGATTCTGCATTGCATGTATAGCTCAGGGAGTTTAAAAGGTGCTAATACTTTAGTTGTTTAGCCAAAATGTGGATCAAAAGATGGTCCAACATGGGTAAGATGAAGATGACTGATCTCTCTTGTTTTAATGTAAGGAAAGGGATTCAAAGGCTTATGGAGACTGGAATGTTGTAGTGGCTCTGCACATAAAACCTACCCACCCATATTGGGAAAGTTCAAAAGATACGCTTTTCAAAAATACTTTGAGGAATACGTTGATGAGGGGACTACCAACATCCTTGAAGCTCTCTGTGACTGCTCTTTTCTATGTTAGACTTCACAGTGGGAACTGCAGTCACTCAATTGGAAAGCTTAAATCTAATGGGAGTAATTTTATTCCTGGTTAGCAGGGGCCAAGTGGCAGTATTCAACCACCTAAAGCAAAGTGGGCATAGTTAGCATAATAATCAGTAGAGGCACAGAACAGTTCAAATAGTCTTACTCATTCAGACTATGATGTTAGCTAATTAAACATAACGTTGCTAGAAGTGAAACAGATGAGAAGTCTGCTACATTCTTTCTTGATTCATATAGGCAGAAAACTCCCAGGTTAAGTGAACAAAAGTCTAACTCAAAGGATAACAGAGATCATGGCCCTTCAATCAATTTCCAGACTTGATCCAGCTTACAGACCGCTAAATGAAAGGGAGGTCCTTAAGGAAGGACCCGAGTACTACACCGAAAATTTATACTGTTAATCTTTGTCCAAATCCTCATCCAAAGGGACCTGTAACATCTTACCAGGGTAACTGTGCATTGAAAAAAGGGAAACAATCAGACATTCTGAGGATTTGACACTGGCTCTGAATTCACTCCGATTCCAGAAGACAGAAAACATGACTGTGGCCTCCAATCAGAGTACAGGCTTTTGGAGTTAAGCTGATCAATGGAGTTTCAGTTCCAATATGGCTTACCGTAGAACTGTGGGTCTCCAAACCTATCCTGTGGTCACCTCCCTAGTTCCAGAATGTATAATTGGAACAGACAAACTTATCAGCTATCAGAATTCACTCACTGGTCCCCTAATATGTGGAGGTCAGGGATATGATGATGAAAAAAGCCAAATGGAAGGGGTTAGAGCAGCCTCCACCTAAAAGAATAGTAAACTGAAAATACTGCATCCCCGAAGGGACTACAGAGATTAGTACCATCATCAAGGAATAGAATGACATGGGAAGATGATTCCCACCAAATCCTATTAACTTTATTGTAAGCTCAACCAAGGGACAACTTCAGTGACAGCTGCTGTACCAGATGTGGTTTCATTGCTTGGGCAAATTAATGCATCTTCTAGTTCCTGATATGCAGTTTTTGATCTGGCAAATGCCTTTGTCACCATCCCTGTTCATAAGGGTCACTAGAAGCAGTTTGCTTTCAGCCAGGAAGGCCAGAAATACACCTTTGCCGTCCTATCTTAGAGTATATCAACTCTCCAGCCCTACGTCATAATTTGATTTGCAGGAACCTTGATTGCCTTTCCCTTCCACAAGAAGTAATGAACCACACTGGTCCATTAAAATAATGACATTGTGCTGATTAGACTTAGTGAGCAAAATGTAGCCACTGCTCTGGACTTACTAGTAAAAGATTTGTGTGCCAGAGGGTAGATAAATAAGCCTAGCTCACAAAATTCAGAGGTCTTTTACCTCAGTAATATTTCTAGGAATCTTATGGCCTGAAGCATGTCCAGATATCTCATCTAAGGTGAAATGTAAGTTGTTGGACCTGGCCCCTCCTATAACCAAGAAAAAGACACAATGCCTATTGGGCCTATTTGGATTTTGGAGGCAAAACATTCCTTATTTGTGTGTGCTACTCCAGCCCATTTATCAAGTGATCCAAAAGCTGCTAGTTTTGAGTGAGACTGAAAACAGGAGAAGGCTCAGCGGTAGGTCCAAGTTGCTGTGCAAGGTGATCTGTCACTGGAGCATGTGATCTAGCAGATACAGGGTGCGTGAGGTGTCAGTGGCAGACAGATATAACCAGCATGCCTGTCACTGACACCTCATGTACCATTGTGTCTGCTAGATCATATGGCATTACAGGTGAATCACAGTGCAGGATTTTGGAGCAAGTCCCTGCCATCATATACAGTTAACTACTTTCCTTTTGAGAGGCAGCTCTTGGCCTGCTACTAGATTTTAGTAAAACTGACAACTTGACTATGGGCCATCAAGATACCATGTGATCTGAGCTGCCCATCATACATTGGGTGCTATATGACCCAGCAGGCCATAAAGTTGACATGCACAGCAGCACCCTGAGCAGGTCCTGAAGGCACATGTTACACAAAAAGGTGGCCAAATGTTTATGCTTCCTACCCCTAACACACTGCCTTCTTTTTCCCGTCCTGCACACATGGTGTCATTGGAGCACTTGAGAGAGAGAGAGAAGACTAGGGCCCGGTTTACATATGGGTAAACCCAGCACTGTAGCCCCATTCTGAGACATCCCTCAAGGACACTGGTCAGGGGAACTCTCAGTGGCAAAACTTTGGCCAGTGCACCTGGTTTCGCACTTGGCTTAGAAGAAGAAATGGACATATGTGCAATTAAATACTGATTCCTGAGTATTTACTGATTCCAATGGTTTGGCTGGATGGTCAAGGACTTGAAAAATAACGTAACTGGAAAATTAGTGACAGGAATTTGGGAAGAGTAATGTGGATAGGCCAGTCTGAGTGGGCAGAAGATACCTATATTTCATGAGAAAGCTCACCAAAGGGTGACCTCAGTAGAGAATCATTTTAATAATCAAGAAGATAGGATGACCTGGCTATCACTGAATGCCTAATCTGCCAGCAGCGGAGACCAACACTGAACCCCCACTATGTCATTATTCCTTAGGGTTATCAGCCAGCTATCTGGTGGCAGGTTGATTATACCAGACCAATTTCATCATGGAAGGAGTAAGCATTTTGTCCTTACTGGAATACTTCCTCTGGAAATGTATTTACCTTCCTTGAAAACAATGTTTCTGTTAAAACTATTATCTGTGCACTTATATGCCTTATTTACCATCACAGTAGCCCACACAGCATTGCTTCTCACCAAATAACTCACTTTACAGCAAGAAAAGTACAGCAGTGGGCCCTTGCACGTGGAATTCACTGGTCTCACCATGATCCCCAGCACCCTGAAGCAGGTGGCCTGACAGAACGATAGAAAGGCCTTTTGAAATCAGAGTAACAGCACCAGATAGGCAACACTACTTTGTAGAACTGAAGCAAGGTTCTCCAGATGGCTATACATTCTCTGAATCAAAGTTCAATATGTGGTATTGTTTCTCCCATAGCCAGGATTCAAGGGTCTAAGAATCAAAGGATGAAAATGGGAATGGTAGCATTCACCGTTAACTCTAGTGACCCACTAGCAAAATATTTGCTTCCTGTCCCTATGACATTATATTCTGCTAGCCTAGAGATCTTAGTTCCAGAGGGAGAGAAGCTCCCACTAGGAAAAACAATTATTCTATTGAACTGCAAGATTGCCACTGGCCACTTCAGTCCCTATGCCTCTGAGTCAATAGGCTAAGTAGAAAGTAACATTGTTGGCTGGAGTGATTGCTTCAGACAACCAAGGGGAAATTGGACCATTGCTCTACAATGGAGATAAGGAAGAATAACTCTGGACCACAGGGTTATTGAACTGTGACTCAGTTCAATGGTAAACAATACTCCAATCCAGGCAGAACTAATAGCCCAGAACTTTCAGGAATGGAGATCTGGGATACTTTACCAGGCAAAGAACCATGATCAGATGAGATGCTTGCTGAAGGAAAAGGGGAAATAAAATGGGCAGTAGAAGGTGGTTATAAATACCAGCTACAATCACATGGCCAGTTACAGAAATGAGGACTGTAATTGTAATAAGTATTTTCTCTCTGTTTTAAGATGTTTGTGTATCTATACATACATATTAAATATCTTCTATTTCTTTTTTCTATTATTTATAAAGGAACTTAAGACTTATTGACTTTATCAGTACTTAAGTATTGTCAACTTTATGTCTTAATATTTAAGTTATAGGACATCAGTAGAAAAGTAAACTTCACTCAATAACTTCACCTCCTTTGGGGAAAAGAATTGGCATGTTATGGGTTGTACACAGGATAGTCGTATTATGTTAGGTGGAATTATGACCTTGCCATTGGCCTTATTCAGAATTAACTATGCTTTAAGAAGATGCCTATAGGGGTCATATTGACAAGAGGTGGACTTGTGATGGATAATTTTAGGTGTCAATTTGACTGGATTAAGGAATGCTGGTGAAGCACTGTTTCTGGATATTTCTTTGGCAGTGTTGCCGGAAAAGATGGCTCTGTGAGTCAGGAGACTAAAAGACTTTCCCTTGATGTGGGCAGGCACCATACAATTGGCTGGTGGTCAGGCTGGGACAGACACGCAGAAGGGGAATTCTCTTTTTGCCCCCTCTGTCTCTTCCAAAGCCTTTTCTCCTCCTGCTCTTGGACACAGACTCTAAGTTCTTTGACTTTTGAACTCTGGGATTTTCACCAGCAGCTCCCCGCAGGTTGTTGGCTTCAGATTAAGGGCTGTACTATTGGCCTCTCTGCTTCTGAGGCTTCCAGACTGAGCCACGCTACTGCTTCTCCAGTCTGCCAGTTTGTGGATGGCCTACCATGATACTTTCTCCACCTCTGTAACAATGTGAATTTCCCCTAGTAAATCCCCTTTCATGTATCTTATTGATTCCGTTTTTCTGGAAAACCCCATACATTGCCATAAAGGCAAGTACCTCTGTCATGACGCAATTGTATTGTTAAGTAGTTGGTGTCGCCTCTCAGCATCAGCTGCATCAAGTACATAATAAGATGCTTTTTAAGGTAATTGCTGTCACTAATAATGATTCTCAATTATAAAATTTAGATAATTTTAAATCTTTTTCAAATGTCAATTTACGTAGAACTGTTACCTAAATTCTAATAGAATAGTAAGCTTCCTATTATATATACAGAGGCCAACAATTATGTTGTTATTAATTTTTTCAAGTCTGCCTCTTCTGTAGACTGCAATAGTGAAGTATACTCCTAACTAGCTCTCCCCTGTGGACAGTCCATACTGCTGCCAGGATGGCCTTTTACAAATAGAATCTCATCAGGGTTAAAATCCTTCCATGGCTTCCGCAACATTTGTAGAATAAAATCCAAACCCTAATACATCATAGAAAGTGCTTTGCACACTGGTCTCCACCTGCCTCTCAAGCTTCCCCTTGACTGCTTTCAGCATTTCTACATTCTCATATCACTATATACAAACTCTCTAACATTTTTATAGTGCAACTAACTTGAAACAGATAAACATAAAAGATAATCAACAAAATTTGGTTAATAGAAATAAACAAAAACTCTAGAAGAGAAAAAAATTACAGTACACAAAAATTCACTGTACTTATCAAAACTACTGGCAAACTCCAATTTTGGCTGCATTTACTGTTTAGAAAATAACATAGCCAGTCAGCATCACATCTAATAACACACACACACAGACAAAATCCTGCCTATATCCCCAAGACAATCTACTATATATAAACCTGGAAGGTGAAGATAGTCTGTTTTCTGTCTAACTGATTGTCTTGGTGTGGTATCATGAATCTATAAAGGCTGCAACTATCTTCAAATACAGATTTTTGCTCTTTTCCAAAGGCAATAATAGCAATTCATTAAAAAGCATAATCCCTGTTACATGACAAATGATATTCTATGAGCTAGGATGCAATAGTGAACAAAGTAAGTCTCTGTTCTTATGGACTTTCACTCTGGAAGAATGTAGACAATAAAAGTCAATAAAGATGTGTTAGATCATTACTAGGGAGAAAAAAAGGTAAGGAAGAGAAAGACATTTTAGATAGACGTCAGAAAAGACCTCTTTGATAATGTGATATCTAAACAGAAATCTGACTAAAAAGAAGCCAGTCCTGCAGATATGTAGGCAGCAAACAGGAGGCGGGAAGGCCCTTTGGAGGTGGTAGTATGTGGTGACACAACAGGAAGAAGATCAGCAGGGCCCGAGTGATTTGAGTAAGGGAGAAAACGGCAGGAAGTTAAATCCTAAAGGTAATGGAGGCATGGTTTAGGGTGCGGACAGGGCCAGAACAGGTACGACCTCGTGGTAGTTACCTGTTATGCATAAGCCACTCTATTTTTGCCTTATATAAATTATTTAGTCTTCATAGCAACCCTATGAGGTAGATATAATCTCTATTTGAGAGATGGAAAAGAGATTTGTAGAGGTAAAACAAAATTTCCAAACATTGTATTGTAAGAGGCAGTACTAGGATTTGACCTCATGGTCTACATGATTCAAGGCATTTAGCAGGCACTAACATATATATATTTTGTATATGCCTTATACATGTGTCTTTTAGCAATAAACCAGTTTTTAGCTGCCTGTTTTTACAGGCTTATGGGTTAAACATTTTGTAAACAGTGTAAATTGACAACTTGGTTTCTGCTCAATAGGAAATTATAACCTATTACAAAGTTACGGTAGGCATAGGAATGAAGCACAAATTTAGCTAAACAAAAATAAATAAAATAAGCTTTCAAAATGTTGCTATTTTCATATAATTCCTCATTGTAGTAAACTAATATTTGGCAAAACTACAAAGAAAAGAAAAACCCATACAAACGAAATGGGATGTAAGTTTTAGTAAGTGAATAGAATTGAGACTACTTAGTCATTAGCTTTGTGGTTATCTTAAAAAATGCAGTGTACGTCTTTATTTGTATGTCAAAATTTGGTTATCTGTTTCTAGTTAAAGTCACAGTGTAATAAAACTATTAGGCTCTGATTTTTGTTGAGTATATTACTTCCTTTATTTTTAGGATAATTTGCTAGAGAAATTAAAGTTGTCATTGCCCACAAATTAACCTAAAAACAATACATGCCATTATAATAAAGAATTGAGGGGAATTATGATAAAGAAATTGCTGCTTGAAATTGCCTTCCTACTTTTTAGATAAAACAGAATGTGTGAGATGAAAGCATAGATAAGTTCCTAAAGGATATTAAATCTCCACTTAATGCATTAGTTATAAATTTAAAGTATGTCATTTGGAATTTATCTTTTGTGTTGCAATAAATATAAGGAATGCAGTGAACCACTGCAGTGTACTCACTTGTGGCATAGTCTTGCTGCATAGCTACTAGCAATTTTAACATCTTTACCATGAAAATTACTAACATACATACAAAGTCATTACTACTTGTATATTTCCAATACAAAAACATATGGATAATTTGTCACTTGCCCATTACTATGATTTTAGTTTAAAATAATCAACAGGAATGCTTTTTGGATGTTGATGGATTTTGTGTTTCTAATTATTGTAACAATATTTTTAAATGGAAGATACTTCATAAACATGTATAACACACGAAAAAGTAACTCTTGCCAGTCTTCCAAAAAGCATGTATGCAGTTTTGAGGTAGGAGGCAGGACTCAACTCCAGAAGTGGGGCTCAGGTTGAGGACTAGCTAAAACAGGTCCAGGGCTAAAGTAGCTTTCATTCAGACACACTCACCAGTGTGCCATGTCAATTTACCACTGCCATGGCAGGGGTACCAGAAGTTACCACCTTGTTCCATGGCAATAATCCAATGACTCAAAAGTGACTACCCCTTCCCTAAAAATTTCTGCATAAACCACCAGTTAGTCTGCACGCAATTAAAAGTAAGTGTAAGCATGACTGAAAAACTGCCCTGAGCTGCTACACTCTGCCTACAGGGTAGCACTGCTCTGCAGAACAGTCATGTAGCTGTTAACACCCCCAGAGCTGTCATACTGCCTCTTTAGTAAAGCTGTTTTCTTCTACCTCTGGCTTGCCTTTGAATTCTCCCCTAGGTAAAGCCGAGAACCCTCATGGACTAAGCTTCAACCTGGGGCTAACCTGCCCTGCACCAGCTTGACTCCCGAAGCAGGGTGAAGATAGAAGACAGTAATTGGCGATCTGGGACTGGCAGTCTGTAAGGACAGCAGTGTGTAGGATGGCCATCTGGGAAGTGGCAGTAGGAGCCTGGCAAAGTGGCAGCCAGTGATTAGCAAGGGCAGGGTCAGCAGGATAGTAGTTGGCAAGGCAAGGAGTAGAGAGGCAGAGAATCAGAGGCCTATCACCTAAGGTCTACCACTATCCAAAGGCTCTCTTCAGAGCCATCATTTACCCTGGCAGACAGCGGAGCCAATCAAACAGGCAAGCAGCCATAGTGCCACATGCCTCCTGTGACACTCGCCTCTCTGACAGACAGCCCAGTGGGTTACAGACCTTCGCAGGTCTCTCCCACCACAGCAGCTGGTGGCCATACTGCCATCTGCCTCGCGTGACATCCACCTCTCTGACTAGCAGCCCAGTGGGTTGCCATCCATGTAGACCTCTCCCACTGAGAAAGCTGAGCCCCACTGGGCTGCTGGTCAAAGTGGCCATAGTGTCATTTGCCACCTGGGGTGGCCATAGTGCCAACTGACTCATGTGACAGCTGCCTCTCTGACCAGAAGACTGGTGGATTACTGCCCAGTGCAGGCCATTCCTCCTATGGCAGAGGTGCTGAGGCCACTCACATTGAGGTACCCTGCAGAGATCTTCACCTGGGTCCCACATGGAAGATCAGTCAATGCCATTTATGTCTGTTGAATGGGTGAGTATCCCTTCTGCCTCCACTCCATAGTATCAGGAGAACTAGAGAATAAAATAAAAGCCTTTGGCTAGGTGATTAGTTAGGCATCTTTGATTGTTTGAGTGCCCCAAAGCATGTCCTTGGCACCCCTTCTCCTGGTCCTTTCTCTTCTGACTTCATTGTATTGTCCCTGTATTAGTCCCTTCTTACACTGCTATAAAGAACTACTTGAGACTGGGTAATTTATGAAGAGGCTTGATTGACTACAGTCCTGCAGGTGCAACCAAATGCATGACTTGGAGGCCTCCGAAAACTTACATTTATGATGGGAGGAAAAGGAGAAGTAAGCATGTCTCACCATGGTGGAGCAGGAAAGAGTGAAGGGGGCAGTGTCACACACTTTCAAATAACCAGATCTTGTGAGAACTCACTATCATGAGAACAGCAAGGAGGACATCTATCCTCATAATCCAATCACCTCCCATCAGACTCTTCCTCCAATACATGGGAATTAAAAGTTGAGGTGAGATTTGGGTGGGGACACAGAGCCAAACCCTATCAGTTCCATCAGTCATTTTATTTTCAGTCCCGAAATGTGTCTAGTCTTATGTTTTCTCTTAACTTTCTGTTCATTGTAGGCAATTCAGGCAGGACACTTGGTTATGTGAGGTTTCCCTTTGTGTTAACTCCGGAATGCCAGAGTAACATTGTTCTGTGACCCCAACTTGCTGTTAGGTTCACTGTTACTGGTCCCTGTGTGCCTCAGGGTTTTCGTGTTTGGTGAGCAAATCCTCATTAGCTGAAACTTGGGCACTCTATGTTTTCAGCTTTGATATTTTGATCATCCCACCCCACTAGATGCCCTGTGATATAAGGTACTGACCTTCACTCTAGGATTGTAGATTATAGCCTCTCCCCCAGGAGACCACTGATCTTGCCTTTTTCTGCCTTAAAGTTAGAAATATTATTTTCCTAATAGCTAGTTGCTAACCTCTTCCTGTGTGCTGTCTTACAACTGCCTTATTCAATACTCTCTTGGTTAAAGAAATGGGGAGTGCCCAGGCCCCTGACCTGACAGACAGCCACCTACAGTGGCAGAAAGTGGTCACTTGGATATTTTCAGTGTCTCCACTACTGGGTAAGTTCTCTGGTAAGTCAGGGCCTCTGAGGTCGCCCCTTGAGCAATGCTATTTACCCTTTCCATCTTCCCTTCCACAGTCACCATTTGCTTAGCTCCCACCTCTACATAACTCTAACTCTCTGTAGAATTTAGGCTTAACAGCCAACTGCCCATTTGAAGCTCATAATCTGCTTTTGTAACACCTTGCTATTTATAGAAAGTGGGAAAATAAGTAGGCATTTGCTAAACTTAGGCAAACTAAAACCCTCCACAGAGATCTTTACTAACATGGGGACAGCAGTGATCACGTCACAGGACTCACCACTGAAGTAGTTTTTAGGCTATTGAAGCAAATCTAAATTCAGTTAAAAGGGAAACCTCCTTTACTATAATCGTGTCTGGGTTCAATACATATTGGCAAACCAACAAATTTTGCCTAAACATAGCTCTACATGTTATGATGATATTTTACAATTAGACTTATTTTGTTTAAAAGAAGAGAAATGGGAAAGGTTCCTCATGTGCATGGTTTTATGGTCTTTTCCTGGCTCACAATACTTGCAGGCACCAGAAAGCCATGCCCAGTGGATCCACTACTAGCTGTTCCCCCCTAGAATGCCTATACCCTCCCCAGGGTCTCCTCAGTCCCCAAGTTCTGAGGGGTTTCTGATAGTTCTTTAATAAATGATTCCACCCCAAGGTCATCAGGCATACCTCTCCTTTATCCAACCATCCCTAGCCTATACCCCTCACTGCCTAAGAAAATAAGCCCAACCAGTACCATCAAGAATGGAGCCTCACATTCTGAGCCCCACTCATGATGGGAAGAAAAGGGGAAAAGCCCTATCAAACCTGTTTCCATTGTGAGAGATAGCTAATCAAAGTAAGGGAACACTTACAGTCTATAAGCCATTTTCCATGTCTAACTTGGCTTTATAAAAAAAAAAAAATTTGGAGAGTTTTCAGAGAATCCAGAAAACTCTTCAGAGGAGTTTGATTGAGTTGATCATGTTCTTTGATTTAACTTGTCATGACTTACAAATACTATCTGTTTGCTGTGCTGTGAAGCAAAAGAATAATTGTTTGGTTTAGCCAGTCAAATATGGTGAGGTTAGATAAGTAACTCAGGGCAAAGATGAAAATGCCACTGTATTTCATGGGCATTTGGTTGAGATATTAAGGAAGTACACTAATGCAAAACCAGACTCCACAGAAAGGCAAGCTCACCTGGGTATACATTACTCAATCTGCTGTTGACATTAGGAGGAAGCTTCATAAAGCAACCATGAGGCTTCATATCCATATAAGCCAACTTTTAAATGTAGTCTTTAAAGTTCCCAACATTAGGGACAAGGCAAAGAGAAAAAAAGACTAGAAGAAATAGCCAAAAAGTATGATTGATAACAGCTGTTTTATGCACCTTCCCCACTGAAGGTTACCCATCTTGTCATGAAATTCATGTCTGGGATAGCTAGACAAGAGCCACCAACTCACTCACCCCTGGATCAAAATTAGTATGCCTACTACGCACAAGAAGGCCATTGACAATGAGAATGTCCTAACTGTCCCTGGTTAGAGAGAGGAAAAATAGCTCCCTACTAATACTAGAGCTAAAATTTTTCCACTAACCCCAACAAGCTGCCTTGCTCAAGTATACTTACTCAGAGTCTTAGACCCTTGACCCAGCAGACAGTTTCCTACAGTGGCAGGCAAACAGCTGCCAAATATTTTTCTTCAATGTCTCTACTGCTGGATGATCTCTCTGTGGCTTGGGGACTCTGGGGTCTCCCCTCAAGCAATGCAGTTTGCCCCCTCCCTTGTTTATTGGATGCTATGTGATCCTCTTCCCTGCCTCTTCATGTTTTCTATAGTTATTGTGGCAAACAAAATTTGACCAGGTAGATAGGTCTCAATTGTGTAAATAATTTGGATCCATTTGTCTTATATACGTCATTTTATTTAATGTGCTTGTTTAGGTGTACATACAGGTATCGTGATATAGGTTGTATCCAGCATTCTATGAAATTGGCTAATAGAAGAGTGCTCATAAATTAAGACTAATCAAAGCTTATTAGTTTGAAGAGAATGTTATTTCTTCTGATATTTAATCTTAAGATTTTTACTTAGGTAAATCATCTATTTTCATAGGCTATAAATGGTTAAAATGGCTTAAATGGTGACTAGCTATCTTGGTGCTTGGAGGTAGTCTAGATAAAACTCTTAGTGAAAAGGTCAAATACACATGAATGAAATAGATGCATAAATAGTGAACTTACAGTGTGGTTTAAAATCTTAAAATGGTAGAATGGTCCTTATCTATAGAATGCCAGTGTCTGATGGCCACTTCAGAACTAATTCCTTCCTAGGTTTATATTAAATGTGCCAAAGAACTGTTTAATGGAAATTTTTTTATCTGATTCGGAAGTTATTAAAAGGGAGGTTGAAATATGGGAGAGCCAGTAAGTAGAGAACACAGACAAAGATTGTTATGGATAGAAAATGTATTGTGTTTTGCAAGGAAGGATACAAAGAAATAATAATTTAATATGAGGGATCTTATACAGTAAATTATTGTCCTAGAATAAAATTACTGGTTATTTAAGAAAGAGGTAGTATAGGACAAGTCAGGAAGTTCAAGCATGTTGTAAATGGTCTGTGTAAAATATGATATTGTTCATAAAGGGCAATTTATGAAAGGAATATTGTGTATAATTATATTTGTTATGATTAAAGAAAATTGGGATAGACATTCTAAACATTGGTCTATATATCAGAACCAAATGTTCTTAAGGTATCAATTTGCTAAATATCCAGAAATTTTGCTTTAAAATCACATAATCTATTTTAAGAGCTTCTCAGATTCATGGAACTTTCTCTTTTAACATTTTTGTCAGCTCCTGTGAGCTTTTCTCTTCTAATTATAACTGCTGCTGTGGCCTGATGCTAAAATGTTGTGTCTTAGTCTATGGGAGCAGTGTTTTCTCCCAATATAGCTTAATTCTAAGCTCATTGTTTCCTTGATGTGTGACATTATTTTGGCTTTTGGTTTTTGATTCCTATTGCTTAGAAGGGTTCTGGCGGATAATGGGTAACTTCCCAACTCCGTTCCCTTTGACCTATGGTTTTTGTTTTATATTCCCCCTTTTTGTAATAGTGTGCCAGAGGCAGTGGTGATAGCCAAACTTGCATTTTGTCCTGTGCCTATGCTACGGTAGTGTGCTGCCTGACCCAGGTCCATTGAGACCCTCAGTAATAACTGCACCCCCTGGCTGGGGGACTTGCAGTCAGGAAAATTGTAGCCAGTTTGATGTTCTGGGCTGGACAGGAGAATAAGTGGGTGGACATTCATTGGTCCTTGAATCCATTTAAGCAGTGTTGGAGCCAATAATAAGGAGCCAGGAAATGAGATTCTAAAACTGACTCATCTATGGATTCTGTGTTCAGCTGCTGTAGTATTGGCTTGTAGTACTAGCTATACAACCCTTTTTCCTACTCTTTATAATGTAGGCAAGGTTGTGAAGCCTTTCCAATATAAAAATAAAATACCACATTCCTCACAAACATAAAAAAAGCTCCTCTGTTCATTTAGGAGACTTAGTCTTGCTTAAAGCTTAGAAAGAAGGATCCCCTAAAGATCAATTACAACCAAAATGGAAGGGCCCTTTTCAGGTTTTTTTGAGTACCTCCATTGCTATTAAATTTCAGGGAATAACTAGTTGGGTATATTTGTCCATAATTAAATCTGTTTCTCAGGAGTCAGGCACAAAAGGAGGACAACACAACCTACAGCCTTGAGCCTTTGGAAGACCTCAGCTACCTATTTTTAAAACATCAACACTCAGCCAGAAATGGTAATGTGATAGTGTGGGTGAGAATAGGAACTTTAATTATTCTCTTTTTCCTGAGTGTAATAATTCTTTTTTGTAGCTTTAGCTAACCTCCAGGGAAACACCTCCTTTGTCCTCGATGGGTGTAGAGGCCACACTATGGCCCAGTGAAAACCATGTTGTCACTGTTCATCCTGTTTGTTCTTCCATTTACCATGGTCTACCATGACCCAGTATGGATGGGAACATAACACTGTAGTAAATATTTCAACAATTATTGCATCAGGGAATCATCTTCATGATTGTTAGATTTATCATCAACATTCCCAGGATAAAAAATTTTATCTTCTGGTTTATCTGGAAAATACTATGACTATCCTCCAGACCTCCTAACTAACATAGAGATCCCAAAATACCCAAACCTCTACTTGTTAAATAGAATTCTTCCACACTTAATGGATTCCACCTGAACATCCCACCAACATCACCATTATTACCTGGACATGGAAAGTTGAGTGCATCTACATCTCCAGTGCGCTAATAATTCTACTTTAACCCACAGTTGCATTAATGACACACAAGTGGAAACTTCCCTTCAATATTCTGATCCAACTTCAGTTGCCAAGTTCCCTAGGGTGCAGCAAGGTAAATGAGATTCCACTTGTCAACAAGGAGACCATACATGGTACCTTCATCCAGAGCAGAACATACAAGAAGAAAACAAGTGCCTAGTCTGGGAAGGTCAGAGTACTATGCCTTCTAGAAAACAAAGATGTTCTGGCCACCCCTATTAGAATGGGAGAAAAACATCTCTATAGACCCAACTTGGAAGCAAGGAGTAGACATTACAACCCATAGAGCTTTTGTTTCTGCCCCAACTCAGCTCATTTTTGTTTGTGGCAATAAACGGGAAGAAGGCATAGGCCATAACTGCTCCCAACTCCCTGGGGAGTCACCTGTTCTCTTAGTAGTAGCTTTCCCTTCTATCTCAAAACCTTGAAACAGAAGTGAATGTATGTTGGCCACCTTGCTCCTCCAGAGGTCACTGTCTATTACCCCTTAAGACACAAAAATACTGGAAGTAGGCAAGCAATAAGATTAATTCTGACAGGAACCATGGCAGTGATAGGACTAGCATTACCCTGAGGCAGCTTTGCCTACCATGAGTTAACCCTAAGAAACTTGACTCACACCCTGGAATCCTGAGCCACCAACACAGGTCAGTCACTAAAGGGAATCCAAGAATCTTTAGACCCTGGCAAATGTAGTTCTTGATAACAGAGTACATTGGATTATTTACTAGCTGAACATGGGGGATTGTGTGTAGTTACTAACAAAATCTGCTGCACATATATTAACAAATCTGAACAAGGTGAGATAAGCATTCAAAAGATCTATGACCAAGCTACCTGGTCATAACCATGGCACTGATACCAAATATATCCAGTCAACTATCAAAAGTGTTTTCCCAAGTCTCATCTGGCTTTTACCTCTCCTAGGACCTTTTGACAGCTAGCTTGTTGTCACTAACTTTTGGTTGTTGCTTGTTTAACTTTTTAGTAAAATTTGTGTCTTCTAGATGAAACAGTTCCAGGTAAAAACAATGCTGGCACAAAGCTTCCAAACCATCGTATCTACTGACCTGAAGAATAAAAACCATCCTGTCTCTGTGCTCTTTAGATCAGGTATTGAGAGATTTTTACTCCTCCAGTGCTAGGCAGAGCTTATGCCCACAGACCTCCATCCTTCTGCAGCCTCTTAGAATTAAGGAGTATCTAATCTCTGAGGGGGAATGAGGTAGGAAGCAGGACTGGACTCCAGAGGGAGGGCTTGGATACCACGCCAGACTGAGGATGAGCTGGCATAAGTATGAGTGTCAATCAGATCCTCCCATCAGTGTGCTATGTCAATTTATCACTGCCAGGGCAACACCTGGGAGTTACCTCTTTCCATGACAATGAGCCAATGACCCAAAAGTTACCCTTCCCCTAGAAATTTCTGCATAAACCACCCTTTAATTTGTATGTAATTAAAAGTGGATATAAACATGACCACAAAACTCTGAGGTGCTATTAATCTCTGCCTATGGATAGCCCCCCTCTGCGGGAGCGGTCACAGACCTGTATCACCCTGAAGCTGTAACACTGTCTCTTCAATAAGGCTGTTTTCTTCTACCTCTGGCTTGCCCTTGAACTCCTTCCTGGGCAAATCCAATAAATCTTGTGGGCTAAGCTCCACTTTGGAGCTTTCTTGCCCTGCCCTGTCCAGGTCATCCCACCTAGGTCCAGGGGTAGAGTCCTAGCCAGGGACCACACCCTCCTCTCCCCAGCACTTCCCTTCCTCTCTTCTGTATCATTTAAAGGGACCATGATCTTACCTTCCCAGCACTCCTATATTAATACCAGAGGTTATAAGTGAGATTTAAAAGCATTCAATGCCTGCTCAAGCCTTCATTTTATTATTTTCTTAACAATAGCTAATAAACGTTTGAGTATGTACAATGTGACAGGCTTAGTCTTTTCTCATTTAACTTTATGAACTTTTCTGTGAAATAGTTACTAGCAGTCTTATTTGGAGAAACTTAAGGTTCAGTTAGGTAAATAAACTTGCTCTTATGTATTAGTCTTCCTTGGGCTGCAGTAACAAAATACCATATACTAAGTGGCTTAAACAACAGAATTTTATTTTTTCAAAGTTCTGGAGGCTGGATAGTACAAGATTAAGATTTTAGCCAATTTGTTTTCTGGCGAGGGTTCTCTTCCTGGCTCGTAGATTTGCCTTCTCACTATGCTCTTACAGAGCCCCTTTCCTTGGCTCACCCACTGAGAATGAAAGGATGATCTGATATCTCTTATAAGAATACTGTCCTTATCTGATCAGGGCTCCACATTTACGATCACATTTAACTTAATTACTCCTTTAATGGTCCTGTCTCCAAATATAGCCACACTGGGAGTTTGGTGTACAATATGCAAATTGTGCAGAGACACAAACATTCAGTCCAAAACACTTCAGTTGCCTACCTAGAAAATACCTCCAAACTTTTCATAATACTTAAACATTAGAAGTCAGCCACCATGTAGTTTTTATGTTAACCTCTCATTGGAGACTTGGGTTAAATAGCTTTCAGAGTTGAAGATACCAGAAGAAATAAAATGAATCTAAGATGTATGAACCCTCAACCAAGCTATTTAAAAATTTTTAGTGGTTACTATTCTAAAATAAGGTAGGATACCAAAAACTTATATTAAAATACCTGCTATAGTACACACGTACAAGAAGTAAGACAGTAAAAAAAACACAGGCAAGATTCAAACTTGTAGAAACAGGTTAGTGATATTATTTATAGAGCTCATCTTTAATGTTAATACCTAAGCTATAAGTAGGTTATCATAAAATTCCTTAGATAAGGCTGAGACACTTATTAATTTGAGATCACTAAGACAACTGAAAGGGATAAAAATGGGAAAAAATATAAAATCTTAATGACATGGAAAGAGCTAATTTTCACAGGGGAATTTAGAGGTACAGAATAAATTTCCCCATATTAAACTGCTACATATATATGAAATTAGGACATTTTTCAGACTGAATAACACTACAAATAATTTAAGAACATAATACAGAATAGCACATACCTGGAAGCAACACAGTGTTTCCAGTCCTCCAGGCATGAGACAATTCAGCAATTTCAAGTCCTCTCTGTTTTTACTATAATTACCAACAATTAACTCCTTGTATATTTCCCCTATACCACCACCACTCACAAGTGCAAACTAGACAATGTTCATACAGATACCTTAGTAAATAATGAACCTTAGATGTGACAAATACACTGGCTGCCAAAACCTAGTCAGGTAACCTGTTTTTGTTTGTTTTAATACTGACTTTACCAGGTAAACACAGATTCCCCACATGTTGGCTGACAGCTATTTACCTATTATCATCTAAGACCAAATAAGGGTTGAAATGGAAACAAACTCAACCATTCCATAGACCGTTTTATTTGTTTTGGGTTTTTAATAAACACAGAAATTGACTCTTCTGGTCTTAAAGCTTAAAACTTACATTTGTTTTATCCGAGCTCTTTCCTTATGAAATGATCCTCAGGACTCCTAATATTAGGAGTGAAACTCACCAGATCACCACATGCAGACAATGAGATGGCAGACACATCATTCGTCATGATTGCTTCCTTACCCCTTTCTACTTCCTATCTTCCCACACATATTATATTTCTTCCCTGTTATATAAACCCCTAATCTTAGTTGATCAGGAGATGGATTTGAGACGATATCCCATCTCCTCAACTGCAGCACCTGATTAAAGCCTTCTTTCTTGGCAATACCCACTGTGTCCGTGAGTGGCTTCCTATGCAGCTAACAGCAGAACCTAGACCAAGCCCCTGGTGTTTCCATAACGAATTGAATACTGGTACAAGAAACCATGGCTCAATAAGGTTATGTGTAATTCTCAGCAGGATTCAAGAGAACAAAGAATTCATTTTACACTTTAGATAAATCTAGCAATCAGAATGTAAACTTCAGCTTGTCTTCAAATCACACTTGGATATGGTCAGGAATATTCACTCTTTAAAATTCCTAACTTTCTACATCCTGATGCTGACTCATTTTCATCTGGTAAAGCATTTTTTGAATGTCATGACCAAGGAATCGGAGTCTCATGTCTAGTTATGATAATCCTGGAGACTTCACCATTGTGGAATTGTTTCTTCAACAAATACAGGTGTTCAACATTATGTTTAAGATTAGTTTTAGGTATAAGTTAATGATTTTAGGATTGTATAGAATTATAGTTCCTTCCAGTTAGATATGAACAACCAATAAAAGAAGGCAGACAAGTAAGAAATAAAGCATACAGACAAATTTGTTCCCGACAGATACAAAGCTTTATCAAAGTGGCTCAACAAGAAGCTTAGACATTGTTTCAGCAAGATTTGTAGCTCGCTACACATGCTCTTAAGCACTATGTAATTCTAGGATAGTTAACATTCACTTTTTTAGGCAGGATTTTTTGTTTTTGCTTGAAAACAATGGCTATGGTTCAAAAGCAAAGACCTTCCTACACATTTGAACACAATCAAAAAATTTTGCAAATTCAACAAGTTAAACTTTCATAATAAAACAATATTAAACACTAACATTTGTAATAATATTAAAATCATCTTTTCCTCTAAGGATGCACACTAAATAATCAACTTATAATAATTCCCTAAAAATCAAGTCATAAAGCAGATACATCAAGTAAATTGCATTTACTCAAAAGTTACAGGGGGATAATCATTATCAACCATGATTTATACAGTGAGCATCAATGATGACCCTGCTGTGAAAACTACTTACAGGCAAAAAAAATATTTTCTATAATCGCTTCCAAACCCTTCAAAGTAGATCAATACACACATTACAAAATTGGTCCCCAATGTAAGGTAAACAAACACAGAGTTACTAAAACACGATATGTTGAAATGAATATTTGGTCATTTTCTTTTCATTCTGAGTCTTTAGACTAGGCTGAAAAAAAATCAAAATCAAATGTTTCATGTCATTCCACAGAACTTTCTGAAAGTTTAAGAAACTAAGAAGCAGTAGGCTAGGGATTTTAGAAACAATAATCTACTGCATTTCTTTCAAATGTTACCCTAGTTTCTAAAAGTTCAAATTAGTTGCCTTACAGATTATTTAAACTTAGTACAGAAATTATTCAATGCATGTTATAGATTATTGCCATCTACTAAAAACATTTTTAAAGGACTATTCCCCCACTATAGGACATTTGACACAATCTAGAGACAATTTTGGTTATTATAAGTGGACAGCTGGTGGAAAGTGGATGGAAAGGTGAGAGTACTACTAGTTTCCTGTGAGTAGAGGCCAGGGATGCTATTAAACATCCTGCAATCACAGAACAGCCCGTATAGCAAAGATAATGTTAACAGAGCCAGAGTTAAGAAAGCTTCTGTTGACTGAACTAGAGTTCAGACACGGAAACTTGTGCTAACGCAGCAGGTGCAGTGCTTCGTGCTACAGATACAAAGAGTAGGACAAGAGCCTTGATTCTGGAAATGCAGAAGCCTGGGTTTCATTCTTGTTCCATCATTTAATAATAATGCAATGTTGGACAAATTAACTTTTCTGTTACCAAACAGAGCAAATTCCACTTTTCTTATTTATACTGAGAATCATGAGATAATATATGTAAAGTGGCTAGAGCAATGTCAAGGAATAAGAGATGTATAACTAAATGTGTAAGAGGAAACCATCACAGCATAGAGGAGACTAAGTACATATGATGACTCAGTGTAATATAGTATCCTGGGTGATATCCTGTAACAGATAAAGAACATTAGGTAAAGATTAAGAAAATTTGAATAAAATATGAGATCTGGTTCATGATGTATGAATATTGATTGATGCACTAATTGTGATAAATATACTGTACAAATGTAAAATATTAATAAGGGAAACCGGATATGGGGCATATAAGAACTGTGTATTAACCATGATTTTTTGTACGTCTAAATCTATCCTATTTAAAATATATATTAAAAGGAAGATAATTTTTTTTTCCCCAGAACTCAGTGGTACTGTCCCCACTGTCAAGTTTTCTCTTTAGTTACTCCTGTGATATGGATAATGGTGTCTGGCTCCAACAGCATTCAAATAAACACTAGATAAGAAGACAAGATATGATACATACCATAGAGTTTAACTCCATCAAAAATCAAGATATACAAGTCCTAAGTCATTTAGAATATAAAAGAACTTTGTTTTTTTTCAAAAGAGGTTTCAAAAAATTACAGAATTGTCAAGATAAAGGAAATGGATAACACTTGTTAGGCAGTAATCAAAACCTCATAAAAATAAATTTAAAAAGTGTTTTGGTGTTATAACAGCCCTGTGACTGAGTGGAAAATACTTTCTATGCTATGATCTCCAGATAACATGTTTACTGGATAGATACTGGCTTTTCTAGTATAAAATTTTCTTTCTATATGGAGATTTATAGAGATTTCATGCTAAAAACTGAGACTGCCCCTGAAAACAAGGCTGCAAGCAGATAAAACATGCAAAGCGAATCTCTACTAACAAGAACCATTTTTAAATATGTTAAGATAAATAATCAAATACTAACAGGTACATATTTTAAATATGTAAAGAGAAATAACAAAAGTAGCTACTGGCTCCTGCTTTAAATCATACAGATAAATAAAACAGCGTATGGAAAGTACCTTGAGCTACCTGGAAAAGTGACATCAGGTAAGTAGAATTAGGTTATAAAATGAGGAGGTAGCAGCATAACATATCACTTCCTTGGTACATTTGTGTACATTTAAGAAAAGAAAACAGTATTTGAGTTAGTGGCTGAAGTTTGGCATAGAGATCTTATTTTTTATTTCTTGTGTAAATCAGGTGGCCAGTCTTTACAGCCTATTAAAGGGGTATAGAAGAGCTACAAATTGATAGAGAAAAGTGCAAAGCTGCTTGCTAGAGCACACAGAAGTGGAGGGGTAAATTTTATGAGTTGAATTATTTCTGCCAAAAATACATTGGTATTCTAACCCCAGATACCTGTGAATGTGACCTTAAAATAGGGTGTCTGCAGATGGACTCAAGTTGAGGTAATTGAGGCAATTATGGATATAATCCAATATGACTGGTAACACAGACCTTTGACTAAACATCAGGTTTCTCTGAGTGTCCTATTTGACTAGAATTCAAACTTGGGTTTCCCTCTGTCCTTATAGAATCCAATTTATGCAAGAATTCTGATAAATCATTTACAAATATCCCTTACCCTGGGTATCTGATCACCCTCGCTATCTTATCACCCTGGCCTGTCTTCCGTAATAACAAGTTGATTTAGCCAGAAACCTTTTATCCTTGACATTCCCTTTTAATAATTTTCCATCTACTGACCCTCATCCTTCCCCTTGGTTATAAATCCTCACTTCTTATTGGAGTGAAAGTTGAGTCCAGTCTTTCTCCCCCAACTATCAGACCTCATTGTAGTGGTCTCTGTAGCTATTGCTATGTATCCCACCTTCTATAAAGTTAGCCTTACTGTCTTTAAGAAGTGTCATGAATAATTTTCTCTAACACCAGCATCATTATAGGACAAAGACATGCACAGAAAAGAGTCATGTGACAATGAAGCCAGGGACTGGGTGATGCGTTGACAAGTAAATAAGCCCCAAGGATTACCAAGAACAACAACAAAAAGCAGAAGCCAAGAAGAGGCAAGGAAGGATTCCTCAGAGCCTTCAGAGGAGAGCCCTGCAGACACCTTGATTTTGGACTTCTAGTTGCCAACACTGGGAGATAATATATCTCTGTTGTTTTAAGCAACCCAGTTTATAGCAATTTGTTATGGAAGCCCTGGGTAACACATATATTAAGGAACCAAGACTCAGAGGCTCCCATCACTGTGCTCACCAGAACTGTGACAAGGCAACTAAACAGTGGAACAGCAATTAAAAAATGCCAGTAGGTAGGGAATCCAACTGCAGCAAGCCAAACAAGCAAGAAAGCACAATGGACCTATCCCTGACCACTGCACCTGACGTCGCGAGGACAGTGATCTTTTCCTCGGGATAAGATCCCCTAAGTAATATGACTCTTTCCTCTGAGAGTCATCTACTTGATTTCCGAATGCATCTTTACAGCACTAAGAACTTTTTAAAAAGTGCCCCAAGCCAATGAGTATTCCTGCTGTTTTAGAAGACAGGTGCCATGTTTTTCTTAATCACCTAAAATCTGGCAATTTCCTTTACTCAGAAAGTGAACCTGAGACTGTAAGGCCGGTTGCCTCGCCAGGAGCTCAGACACGCCCATTCCTCCCAGTGTCTGGGAATTACCTCTCCATTCTGCTATTAACATGTAACTCCTCCACGTAGCCTCCCCAACACCCACCCCTGAAGCAAACTCCACACCCAACACCTAGCCCACCGCTGGAAACTCCCGCCCAAAAATTTTCCGAAAGCCCCGACAAACCTTGCCCAATAGCACTTTCTTGCCCCGTCAAAGTCATTTTTCCCCAAGGCTGCCCATTCACCAAAATCCCGCCTGCCCACTAGCAGCAGCTTGCCGCCTCCACGTCCTGTGTTCCAATATCCAATCAAGTGCCTTATGCTTTGTCTCCTCAGTTTCCAATTACACGCCTTTACTCCCTATAAAACCCCTTGCCCTAAAAAGTTAGGCGCGACTTCTCTGGCCCCCTCCCGGACCATAGAACCTCACCCGGTAGCTAAATAAACTGGTTTTTCATTTTCTTATACTGGTCTCAGTTTCCTCATTTTAAACTCAGCAATAACCCTTACAGAGACTTATCAAGACTGTCTCCAAATATCACTTGAAAGTGTCTTAAATTATAAATTTCCCTTCACTCTGCAGTGTGAAACAACCCAAAATCCTGCCCTTTGCAATCATGTGCTTATCTAAGTTTTTCCAATGCGAGCAGAGTAAGGTCGACATTCAGATCTTTCTTAGAAAAGTGGTTCTCTATCAACATTTATCATCATTCTGAAGACTAAAGGAGGGTTAATTACTAAATCAGACATAAGACTGGAGCCTATGAGATGCACCCATTTGACCTAAACCAGGCCACCTGTAGGAAGAGGTCAGTTTCATTGTTCGGGATTTTACAAATGAAAGGCTTTTGTAGGTGAGGAACCAATCCCTAGATCACTCCAAAATGCGACTCCAGACATGTGAAAAATTGTAACTTAACTAAAAGAGAAAATTAGGCAACTAGATATCATAGTCATCTAAGTCACCCTATTTACTGACTCACAGACATGCTAGAATTAGAATTTTAGAAATGATCATCAGATTCCATTCACTTGTTTGGATGTCTGCAGAAACAGATTCTAAGCAAAGATAATATTAAGCTGTTCGGAGAAACTACCAACTTCTCTACCAATGTCATTTAACAACAAAAAGTCAAAAACTTGTTTTACTTAACTACTACTTATCCACAGTAAACGTGACAAATATCTTTTATGCTACATTTCTGCCGTTAGAACTTATACAACACAAACCTCTCATCTCAGTAAGTTTGCAGGAGACAAGTGGGGACAACTGAACCTCACCCCACTGGAGAACAAAGGGGACAAGCGAGGCACCCCACCAGAACGCCAGACGTACTCTGAAACCAAGGTTGTGGCTAAGACAGGTCAAAGAGAGTCACAAATTCCACCCGTCACCAAACCCCACATGTCACCAGTAATGACTTGTAGTACCCAGGTGCACTGGAGGTGCACTGGGAGCCCAAAGGGCCCGAGAATTAAGAGTCTGCCTTACTTCAGGAGAAACTGACCTGTGAGGGCGAACCAACCAGCAGCAGTCCGTGGGAGGGAGCGGAGCTGGATTGGTCCTCACCCCGGAGGGTCCCCGCGTAAGGCCGCGCTGAGCAGTGTGGAACAGGCTGTTTGCTGAGGCAGTGGCTGCCCCAGGCCAGTCACCACCACCACTGCCGCCCACCAGTCCCGAGCGAGAACTACGGTCCACATTACCTGACTGCCCCAGCCCTAGAAGGGGTTGTCTTCACCTACCTGGGGAGCCTCTGTGCCGAGTCCTGGTAACGGAGAAGTTCCTCCTGGCTGCTTTCTCTCCAGATTGCCATCCTGGGAAGTCAGTACGGCTGTCTTCGCGGCTCATTAACCCTCTCATGGAGGAGCTAACTCTCCCCAGGCCCTGCTTCACCTGAGGACGCTGGGTTATGACCTATGCCCAGGCCTCATGCCTCCTTGGTCCACGTGAACACGTGGCCAGTAGAGTTAGAGGCAGGTGCAAGCCCATGCACTCCAGGGCACCTGAGACCCTTAACAATGCCAGCAGGCAGCCAGGTGGAAAGTAATTCACTGTCTCGTGCCTCAGGATGCTGTGCTGGCCCATGCCCTGCCCAATCACAGAGGGGAAAGGGCCAGCACAGACCACCTGGGTTCAAAGCAGTCACTCTAGATTAACCACCTGATTTAAATAGTGGTTAAACTACGTAACCCACTCTGTGCCTAACTTTCCTCACCTGTCATGTGGAGGTGCTGTTAGTACCCACTTGATGTAGTTTTTTTGTGAAGAGTATACAAATTAATCTGCATTTAGTAATTGGATCAGAAACATAAATTATTAAATGATGTCACAGTAATAAATGCACTAAGTTTTTCACATATAAAGAACAAACAAATCAATATCAGGCCCAGAAGAGCAATATCTGGAGGTCACAGTCAGGAAGGCCTGACAGGCTGGAAGAGCCAGTTGCTATAGAAAGGAAAGAATTGAAATCAAGAAAGAGGATGCAGCTGATAATAGGAAGTACCTTAACTGCAAGAGAAGTTGAAGCCAAGGAATCCATGGAGATGCCCATTGTGGGAACAGGTGACCCAGAAGCTGTAGTTACCTCTAAAATGATAAGGAGTCTGAGACCAAATAATTCAGTTGCCAGGCACTTGGCACTTCTTCAAGTTTTAGAATTTTGTATTTATTTTAACTATAACTTTGGTAACTATATTCGTGTCTTTTCTTCCTAAGAAGGATATTTGTGTGATTTGGTTATATTTTAGCACAAGGTTGGAAAAGGAGCTCGTTATTTTGCTTATTGGAACATCTGCGTGTGGTTGTTTTAGAGACTACAGAGTGAGAAGCTGTGAGCTTAGGGGCAGAGACTAAATCATGGTTGGGAGCTGGAGGGAAGGGGACAGCAATAACTTATTCTAAGACTGAAAAATTTGCCAATGAGTGGGCTTCTATACTCATTCTTTAGAGGTGGGGAGCGAAAATCCAGCCTCACTTCTTTTCTTTATACATGTGCAGATCATGCAGAATTGTTGCATAGGTACATACACATGGCAATGTGGTTTGCTGCCTCCATCCCCCAGTCACCTGTATATGGCATTTCTCCCAATGTTATCCCTCCCCAACCTCCCTACCCCCCCCCACTGTCTCTCCCTTAGTCCCCCACAACAGACCTCACTGTATGATGCTCCTCTCCCTGTGTCCACATGTTCTCATTGTTCAACACCCACATATGAGTGAGAACATGCAGTGCTTGCTTTTCTGTTCTTGTTTCAGTTTGCTGAGAATGATGGTTTCCAGATTCATGCATGTCCCTACAAAGGACAAAAACTCATCATTTTTTATGGCTGCATGGTATTCCATGGTGTATATGTGCCACATTTTCCTTGTCCAGTCTATCTTCGATGGACATTTGGGTTGGTTCCAGGTCTAGAGCCTCACTTCTTTTCGATAAATCTCCTTTGTAATTGTTCATCTGACTATTGCTTTCAGAGTTAAGATACAACAGAGGGCCAGTTTCATTCACCAGATAGATGGGTGTTGAAGAAAACTAAATATGGCCTGGGAAGGACTCCCTACTCCTATATTTGTATACCTGTGGATGAAGTGCAATCTAACTTAATAGGAAGACAAGATTGAAAACTTGTACTGTGTACAAGTGTATCTTAGAGAATGTCAAAACCTTATAGTGAGTACAAGTGTATCTTAGAACCTTTAAGCAACAATTTCCATTAATTATCAGCTGAGATTTTTCTGTTTGTTTTCTGTAGTTCGTTGTTTTTCAAAACTCAAAGATATTACTCCAACTATCAAGATATTATCATTATTTAGGGGTATTTCAAATTAGATTTTTTTGTTCTTATAATTTTCCAACATTTTAAAGAAATCATTCTTTTGAGAATTCAGTATGTAGTACTATAATTTCATGAGACAGCAATTATGGGATCCTAAACATGGATTTGATAAATATCTAATCTGAAGTATTTACTGATTATCTATTATGTTGCATGTACCACAGATGGATCCAGATTCTATGATCTGTATTTTAAAAAATACAAAATTAAAATTTGGGTTCAGATTTTCATTTCCTTAAAAATAGGGCATAAATACTTTGCCCTGTTCTTCCTACTAAGTAAGAACAAAACACTGGATATTATGTGTATAACAAACATTAGAAGACTCTAAAAGGTAGACAGAAGGAGGTAGGTTGGCTTAGGACCTTGGGATCCAAGAGTAACATGATGATGAGTTTTTCGTCTCTCTAACCAAAGAGCCAGGAAAAGGACAGCCTAGCAAGACAGCAATCGTAGAAAGACATAAAGTTTTGAAATGATATTTGCTTTACTCCATCCAATTACCACAAAAAATAACTATGCCTACCAAACTCTCTATCCTACAGCAAACGCAGAGTAAGATGCCTAGACTTCCACTTCTCCAGGCTTCAACAAAGTGCCATCTCTCTCCAACTGGTTTTGTTCAGAGAAAGCTGAATAGGGAGCCAGCACATTCTCCCCATTGAGAAATAATAATTTACTCCATAACCCTCTCAGTGTTAATGGAGAACAGGTGAAATGCATGTATTTCCATCACCAACCAGCACTAGTAAGGTATCCCACCCCTCCCTGCTGCAGTGGCATCAGAGAAGACCTAGTGGAGAGTCATGACTTCACCATAACCCAGCAATGACAAACTCACCCACACCTTCATAATGTCAATGGAAGACATGTGGGAGTAATAATGAGGTATTCCTACCTCTCTCAGCCAAGTAAGTATCAGTAGAGGATTAGTCAGTAGCTGAAACTCCTACCAACATCTAGCAGTAACAAAGAATGCCGCCTCTCAGTGTCAATAGAAGCTGAATAGGGAACCTGGAATTCAGTCTTCACCTGCCAATGAGGCAGTAGCACTCCCACCTTCTCATGCTGAAGCAGTGTCAGGAAAAAAGCAATTGAAACAGAAGATTTAAATAAGATCCAAAAGTCTCCTAACATAGTATAAAAATATCTAGGTTTTGATTAAAAAAAAATCAAGAACCAGGAAATGTCAAACTAAATGAATAAAATGACAATACATGCCAACACTAATATGACAGATTTGTTAGTATTATCTAAAAAGACTTTAGAGCAGCCATTATACAAATGTTTCAGTGAAAAATTTCAACACTTAAAACAGATGAAAATATAGAAAGCCTTGACAAAGAAATAGAAAGTCTCAGCAAAGAAAGATTAGATATAAAAAAACAAATGAAAATACTACAAATGAAAAATATAATAACAGAAATTAAAAAAAAAAAACACTAAATGTGAATGAGCCCAATAGCAAAATTGAGGAGACAAAGACAATAATCAATGGGTCAAAAGATATTTTAAATCTTACCTAATCTGAATGACAGGAAGAAGAAAATAGAATGCAAACAAGGATGGACAGAGTCTCAGGAACTTGTAGGTTGATGACAAAATATCCAGCATTTGTGTTACTGGAGTTGTATCATACTGAATGGGCAAAAACTAGAAGCATTCCCTTTGAAATCTGGCACTAGACAAGGATGTCCTCTCTCACCACTCCTATTCAATATAGTTCTAGCCACAGCAATCAGGCAAGAAAAAGAAATAAAGGGTATTCAAATAGGAAAGGAGGAAGTCAAATTGTCTCTATTTGCAGACGACATGATTGTATATCTAGAAGACCCCATCGTCTCAGCCCAAAATCTCCTGAATCTGATAAGCAACTTCAGCAAAGTCTCAGGATACAAAATCAATGTGCAAAAATCACAAGCATTCCTATAC